>PNEQ01107249.1:13365-78572 GCA_003012365.1 Medauroidea extradentata | reverse complement strand
TTGCAGTAGATAACATTGTATACATGAAACAAGACTCACATGCCATAACTTCTAAAGAGCATATTTCTGCCATCTAGCGTCCGATTTAAAAACTACTTCGACAGTGATACCTTCTCGGTGGTTGCTTTCATATCGACCTAAAAAGTCGATTTCTGAAAAAATGTCAGATACCATTATTTACACCCGAGCGCCTCATTTTATTTTTCAATTGAATGAAGTGCAAACCAATGCATGCCTCTCGCTTTGCACTTTACGCATTCAGATGATACTTTCGGAGTTGCAGCAGTTTTTAGCCATTTTGAGAGGTCCGAAAATCTTGTTTATAACAAGCGAGCTGATTTTTCGTAAACATAGAAGCATAGTTTCAAGTGTATGTTCTATTCGTAGATAAACGTAATATGACTAAGTTAAGCGGTTTCGCGTAAAAAGGAATACGCGTGACACGCTGCAACGCCATCCAAGCGCCAGTCGAGGACTCCTCTTAACTAGGGGTTAGTTTGGTCCTTTTGCTGGGTTTCTTTCGCTTCAGTGAAAACATTAGTTTAGTGTATTTTGGTGAATAAATGGCTAGTTGGCGCCAAGTGTTAAAATATTCCTTTGATCTATTTAGTTACCGTTTCAAACTTTATTCTCTAACCTCATACATATAGAAGTTAAGTATAATTTGATAACTACTTAAAGGCAGTTAACTGTTAATATATTGTAGTATGTGTCACAATACGTGACAAAATTTACAGTAAAAATAGTGAAATAGATTTCTCAAGCTGGAACTAAAAATATCGACTGGCCTAACACAAACCGTGTGCAGCACTTAAAATATCTTGCTCTCAAAGCTATTAAATTTTCATGAAGTTATAAGAAACAGGATATACTAAATATTCGCGGTGGACAAAGTTAGCTCCGAGGACCCAATTTGTCCCGGTTTACGGTACAAAATTCGAATTGTCACTAGCTGGAAACCTGGAATTGCTTGCAAAAAACTTAGCGACAGCCGGATCAACATCTGGTGATTAGGAAGACCTGGGGACATGACCGATAGAAGCCATATTCGCAAACATGTGACCGTCATGTTCCTCAGTGTGTCATCACAGGGAGCAGTTGACGAAGACACGAGTGTGCTGCAGACGATAGCGTGCTACAATGTGGCAGTGTTGAAGTTGGCTGTGACATTGCCCAGTGTCTCCCTACCCTCCTCAGGAGCCAAAATTAGACAGGAATGCAGAGAGCCTCTTCCAACTCTTCCAACCTCTCTGTGTCGTAACAGCAGCTACAGCCTGTTCTTGACATTCGGAGTAGGTAGTTGTGCTTTGCGAACAAGTGTTACATTCCACATGATTCCTTAACTCGAGCACGCTATGTATTATATTATATATCACTATATAGACACATACATCAGTTTACACATCGATACTATTTTCATGGGTTGTTCCCCATTTATCCTAAATACCATTACTTAACAAAAGTCCTTTATGTCGTACAACTCCTCAAGCAATAAGGTTCTTGTTTTATTTTTAACCTTTGGAAATTGATCAATGTACATGATCATAAATTGTACTGAGAATAACCAAAATGTAAGTGTATTTTTTATGTTTTAGATATTTTATTTGCCGGTCAATTAATTTAAAATAAAACAATACAAATACATGAATTTGTATCGAATTTATGTTTATTTCCTGAAAGATAATTGGCATATCACAAATGTATAGGCTGCAAATTTCTGTCATAATAAAAACCTAATGGTGTCACCACATTAAAGTTTCTGTAATTGAAACGAAACGAGCTTGATCGAAGTTGGGACCGCACGAACATTAAGGACTATTCTTGCTCGTTCACCGCTTGATCCATCGCCTCTAAGTGTGGAACGCTCAGCAGCAGTCATTCTTTCCATCTAGGACTTATTTTAAGAGCGCACCGAACACAAGTGTATGCTAAAAACCTAGGAATATGCAGATAAAAAGGTTATGTACATAACTGCATTCCTGTTACGCTCTGTCGGACACCGAAACACTTTCTATTCTGGCCGAAATCTTAAGATAGAATCGCTACCGGGAAGCTAGATGCGAAACTGTTCAAGTGATTGTGAATTGAGAAATATCTCATTGACACTTGTGTTGTACATTGTACCACACTTGCACACACTTGCACCACATTAAAACACCTAGTACACAGACACACACTTGTTACTGGTCCACTATATTGGAGGGCGTGGCCATGTCTCAATGCAACAATCACACTAATGATACTGCTCAATAGTGAGCCAGTAAAGAAGTTGTACTGATCGCTTGAGGCTATGCTCCCTTGTTATATTGTTTCCGAGATAATTATTTCCTAAGCCTAAACGAGTGCAGATACCATAAATCTCTCTGGCAAATTTGTTTAAAACGGTTTTTGCCCTGTATTGTCTAATTGTTTCAAGACAGTAAAATCTTCGGCTGTAGCTAGCTATGTAACTAACGAAAGTTTTGTTAATGTGCTTATTAGTTGTATATAATTTCTTGTCGTGAAAAACAAACCTGTTACGGCAAAAACCATATCAAGAAAAACTGGCAAACGGATATGTGATAGCTGCTCTCGTTTTAGCTTAAAAAATTACTACATTAAAAATAGCATAAAGGTCTTCAAAGCGTTGCTTACCTCGGAGTCCCGGAGAAAAAAAAAATAGATTTACATGTCAAATAATTTTCGGTGAGGTGCATTCACCCTTCACGACACTTCTTTACGGACAAAAACGTTGCTGCACATACGTGTTTATGTAAATAATGTCAGTGATGGCACATGTGTAGGTTCGACATATACTGAGCTACGTATATTAGTTATAACTTAATATTTTATTACCAATACCTTCTCCTGCCAGAGTTCTAAGGTAGACAGCGCCATTAAGAATGCGTGGTAGATAAATAAACGCTGAAAACATCAATTGATTTCTACGTTTGTTTCGAAGCCAATATGGATAAAATACTCAATGACAATCCTAGATAATGGTATTTGCCAACTTTATGAGTAAATATTTATCCAAAATTACTAATTCGTTACGCGTGATCTCTTGCACGAGGTTCCGGCGTCAGAAATTGTGCCTCAGAAGTTCTTAACACTGGAAACCCTTTCAGACCTGAATTATTTTTCTGCTTCCCAGACAAAATTACTGAAAAAAAAAAAATATATATTTTTAGTTTGTACGGAACCCAACAGATGGCACCACATGAAAAACCACAAAATAGGCATACAAAACTGTACACCAAATTTTTTTATTGCAGTTATTAAAATTTTTATAAATAAATGACCTTGAAATTTTTTTAATTTTTAATGGCTACATTTGTGTCCGCCAGGTCTGAAAGTTAAAACGTTGGCTAAAACTATTGTCTAGGATTGCTATTGTTTAATTTTCGCAAATTGGTTTCAAGAAACCTACAGTTATAAATTAATGCTTTCAATGTTGCATTATGTACCACGCCCTCTTAAGAGTGCTGCCTGGGTGAACGCATACTGCGGGTTGAAGACTCATAATGTGCGGATCTTTAAGGACGACATACCACGCATATAACACCCAACCATAGCCTCTAGGCGCAAGTCAGTGAACGGTCGTGCACTATTCTTTCTGATAGATTGTCTTTATGAGACGTTTAGTTGTAACCCTATCATTATTGACTTAATATTAAAGATCACGCTTTATTTGTCACTCTTAACAACCTTGTAAAGATTTTGCACTAAGATTGTCATAATTAGAGCGGAACGCAGAAATACAAATTTCGCCAGTTTTTGGCGCAAGATAATAGCTTTCACTTGTAACGGTCTTGGAATAGTATTCCTAAGTAGACATTCACGTGCGTAGAGGAGTATTCGGATGAACTTCTCTGTCGGCCGAAGTTGTGCACATCACTCGGGAGTCTGGGCACGAACCCACCTTATATACTAGTGTATGTTAGTCTGGAGCGCTGGTGGTGGTTTCATGAGGTCAGTACGAAACTCTGACGGAATGTCAGGGAGCAGAGCACGGGAGTACCCCGAGAAAATCCACCGGCAAACATCCACGTTTGCCAAATTTCGACGTGCAAAAATTGGTAACACCTAGACAGTGTTCACCGGTCAATCATTTGCAGTCATGAATTTTTACATTCAGTGGATTCTTTCGGCCAACGATATTTTTTTCATTATACTGCCCTTGGCAGAATGAGGGCCGGTTTAACCGCTGTTTCATTTAACTCAGTTTAGCTAAGCGAAGTGGAAATGTTAGTTCAATATTTCACTGCGTTTAAGGTCTTTTTGTTTAACCGCATATAAAATGCTTACCGCAATTTTCATCACAATTTTTTTTTTTAATTTTTTATTTCAACCAAATATTTTTTTCCTTATTTTAGACACAAAATGTGACTAAATTTTGCACTTATGAAATTTTTTTATCTCTCATAGTTTTCGCGTAATGGCTTGTTAAAGTTATATTTTGCGTGTTTCCGTTTTAACGACTACACTGAAACCAACTGATAAACCAAACTAAAAAAAAATCGCAGAGAATAAAAACATTGCATACTACAGTGTCATGCTCATAAAAATAAAGAGTAACAATTATTTGCATGAAAAAAAAATATTTTTTTAAATTTTAAATTTTCAGTTTTAACATTTTATTTAAATACAAATAATCTTTATTCTTTATTTTTATGAACATGACATTGTAGCCTGCAATGTCTTTATCCACTGTGATTATTTTTAGATTTGTATATCAATTGGTTTTAGTGTAGTCCTTAAAATGGAAACATGCAAAATATGACTCGAACAAGCCATTGCGCGAAAACTATGGTAGATAAAAAATTTCATAAGAGCCTAATTTAGTCACATTTTTGTATAAAATAAGAAAAATCATCTGGTACAAATAAAAAATAAAAAATGGTGATGAAAATTGCGGTAGACCGCGCCCTTAACTAACTGGTTCAGTTAAGCGAACACTGAAAGAAAAGTGTTGTTGTAGGTACCATACTTCTGTTAAAATAGGGACAACACTCCAGTTTAGTTGCCGTTACTATCTACATTGTTTCTATTACAATCTATCCTGTAGGAGTAACAATAGTATCTGTAGAAGGAAGAAACACCGTCTTTAGGAACAATGTAGATAGTAACGGCAACCTAACTGGACTGTTGTCCCTATTTTAACAGAAGTATGGTACCTACAACAATACTTTTCTTTCAGTGAAGTTAAGTAAGTACTCAGGTTTGGTAGAACTGTGTATATCAACAAGGCGGTGGCCAGTTTCAGAAATATATCTATGAGGTTTTATATTATTATCTTTGGAAAATCATAAATAATGGATAATTTACTGTGTCATTGAACTTAAGTACTTAATGTCAGATTTTGAAACCTAGCTGGAATTAATAAATCACAGCCAATGTGGCAGTGTATGCAGAAAATTAACGTAAGAAAAATCATTGTCTCTGATCAACGTACGCAAAACAGAGATGTTTATAATCGCATGTAGATAAAATATCTCTTCAGCCTTTATTTCTGTTAGAAGCTGGAATTTGTAACGTTCTTCTGTCGAAGGTTTGAAAGCCACTAAACTACACGTCTAACGGCAGTGTCGACACTCCGGTAGTTATATTATTCTAGCGTAGGAGTGGAATGCTTTAACACGTAGTTACGTCTTTCGGCAGCAGGAATTCCCGGGAACTGCGTGATATTTCATTTGGCCTGAGTATTCCCAGATGTGTCTCGTCTCGAACCAAGCGCTCTGCAACTTTACACGATGTATTCCAAGATACACGGTCATGTTACCTAGTAGAGCCACGTGTGTAGAACCAAACACTCAATGTTTATTTGTAACGTATGCACTTGTATACCATTCATTGTATTGAGATGACTCTTTAGTGGGTTGATTTACGTGCACCCGCGAAGGTGTGGGGGAGGGGACTGCAAAACGGGGTACCCAAAACATTTAATGAGGATTGCAGCAATTTCAGATTAGCTAGTACACTATAAACCGATATTGGACAGCTTGCAAAATTATGCGAGAATACTGATTGTGTTTCCACCTCAAACCAACAGATAACATCACATATTTGCATTAATTTCAGATTTACGCTGTCATCATACCAATGCGGAGAAAAAAATTCTTTTCTCGACGAACAATCAGTTTTCGTTGCCACAACCTAAAATTAACGACTAAAACATATAAACAAGAGAAAATTTAGGTCTACAGAACATTAATTTATTCAAGAGCTTCACCTCATGCCACTAGGTTATTTTCCGCACGTTGCTCTTTGTTATAAGCATGGATTTATCGGATATTATTCTAGATAATATTTGGTAAGAAATTTTGGTCTTAAATTAGACTTGTCAACGTTGGATGAAAATGTTCCTAGATATTTGTGAGGCCACTGTCATTTGATGGTCTGAGAACAGTCTCCCTCCACGGAGATCCGTGTGCGATTGCAGTTTTACGTGAGGTTTCTGTAAGAATTCAGTCTTCTTATGAGAACCTTTGTTGTCATTTGTTTTATTTTTAAAACATAATATGTAAACTATAGTTTAAAAACTTCTGTTTTATAACATTGTCAGCCAACAACAATTAAAAACCTTTTTATTGTAACAAGTATTCTTTTAAAAATTTTACGTCACACACGTTTTCTTTCGAAGAAAGTTAATTAAATAATTTAAACATAGAATACTTAAGCCTAACCTACAATGGACTTAAGCATTCACACAATATTAAACATAAGAGTTAACCTGCATGTACTTAAGGCTGACTAGCTACATTCGTACACAGAGATAAACACACACACAAGGTAAGTTTTGGCATTACGAAAAGTTGGTTCATGTTCAATTTTGGTTTAATACTAATACTATGTTAATGGTTTGGCCAATCAGAAGCTCTGATAGCGGCACTACTTTTTAGCATGAGAGACTAAATACACAAAGAATAAAAAGTTTGTGTTGGACCTGGTTGTACAGAAAATTATGTAGTCTTATGAAGAAAGAAAAGTGGTGTAGTTTTTCAAGAAACATAATTACCACAGAAATAAACGAAAATATTTCTGTACGAATAATCTTCAGGTGCATTTAAAAACGCTGTAATATAACTATAAAATATTACAAAAGTACAGTATAGTAAGTGAATGGTTGCATGGCTACAAAGGACTTAAAAAAAAGTTTCTTTAAAATGCAAACATTAGGTTTTATCTATTTTTCTACACGTCGCCACTTGCATCAACACAAATTCCTTCAAAACTATAACAGCCCGAATTCTACCTATTATTACTAAGCCTATAGCCATTGTAACAATCCCTTGGCACTTGTGTTTGTGTTAACGATATAACTATATATCAATATCTATGTATGTGTTAAGTTAACGTTCATTGTGACCTAGGCATTAGCGTTCAGAAACCTACGTAAGTCCAGGCAAAAATACGTTTCTAATCGAAAGCGACTGTTTTCCCACAATATTATATGTTCATGCAATGTCTACGTGTGTTTGGCCGAAAGAATTGTCCACTTTGCGAAGACTTGGTAAGCTGAAACAGAAGCTGATGTATTTAAGTGCCAAGATATGGTAGATTCTCTGGCAGTAACACAAAGAACTTGCCCGACTGGCTGGGTCGCGAGGCATTAATTGGCCTAGCCAGACAACCAACAGTCTCAGAACACATGAAAGTCAACGTGCTGTAGTTTATTTGTGTCGGTGTGAATTAGGCGTTAAATACCATTGGCAAATGTTAGCACGCCATTGTCAAGCCACATTTAGATTTGGTAAGTAGTAATCGTACAATGCTACCAACTGACAATACAAACATTTATATGGACAGTTATCAATATTTACCGTAACGCAGACGTTATACAGTTTTAATAACCAAGTTCGATATTTTAATACGAATGTACTGATATTAAATTTGAGAGTACTTGGTGTTTAGGTTGAACGATAGTTTAGTGTAAAAGCAGAAAAAAAAAAACGCTTAGAATTTTGAGTGTGTATAATAGTTCCAATAAATTGAACACAATTTCATGTCTATAATTTAAATATAATCTTTTTTAATGTTATGTTTGGTTTCTTCTAACAAAGAGTTGGTGAAACGAAGGTTCAAAGTTTACAGATGAGTTTGATTTTTTTGACTACATATCAAACTTAATATCCAGTAAGTTAATTTCTATACACACAAAAACATTAAATTTTCCTGAATACTATTGAACAATTTATCGGATTAGCAATTACATTTCTTACATAATACTAATTGACACGTTTTATTGAACTAAAATTGTCCCCTCACAGAAATGTTTAGGTATTACTAACATGTAATCCAAGTCCTCTTATATGATTACATTTTACTGGCAATTAAATTAAAAATCCAAGAAATTTTTATGTTTCTCTCCTTTTATTGTAAGTTTTAAGAAATACATCCTGACAGTATACAAGTCATGACAATGAAAATATTATATATATGATTGTGAAATATGTCTTCAATAACAAATTTAAATAAATTACTCAGTAGTTTACAAAAATTCATATGTATTTGAAAATCATTATGAACTTTATAGTATGTTTTGTAAGAAAACTAACACAGTTTCATAAACATATTTCACGCAGTTTACTAACATACTTTAAAAATCTTAGAATTTACGTACGAAACATAGCTGAACTTGTTCGTAACTGCCGTTAAATAACCATATACCTGACAGACGGGTAACGGCAGCAGCGTTTGTAGACAGAAACTATCAATACATTTTGCCGAGTTTGATCCACTATCTTCTACTATCAGAACGGTTCTGGGGGTTCAAGCAAGAATAGTAATTATATCGTCTGTATTCGTTCACTTTTCCAAAGAAATTTAGGCTGACTAAATATTTTTCACAGTTACAATCTTCGTTAAGTAGGGGAAACAAACACATTGTAGTACTCACCTTAGATATGGTGAAATCGTAATTGGTAACATTAGAGTTATCCTCCTTGCTCACGTCAATTATAATCCTCTACCAAACCTTTTAACCCATTACACTCTTCAGCGATTACCTCTTTCTCATCACATGCTAGCATTACCTCACCCAATGTGTAAAGAAAGAAGAAAATTTTATGTCTGTTGAGATACGAAAGCCAGCAGTAGTATGATGAAAAGTATTTCTAATGTTTATTTTAAAGAAAGTAAAATTTACGGAAATAATTGAAGATGATGTTGAATTGCCTACTACCATCACTCGTCTCACAATACTTCTTTTTTTTTCCAAATAGCTAGTCTTAAACTTTATAACTGGGCTGGCAAAATGTTGTTATGTATACTGGCGATTACTAATATTTAGTGAACTCTTTCAGAGCAGGCGTTAGGAACTATAAGCTATCCTGAAGGAAAGGGACATATAATCATTATGTGCGACCAACAATAAATATATAGCTTATTTAATGCTAATAGTGTGATGTCGGTATCATATATACTTTTCATTGGTTGATGTGTAAAGGATTATACTTATTAATTGGGTGTTTTACGTGAAATTTTTAAACTACAGTGCCTTGATGAAGGTACACACTGGAAAGTGGAAGGAAATTGGCCTGAATCTGTATTAAGTGAAAATCCTAGCTATTTATAGGAGTGAATGAGTAAATCCCTGGAACGTCGAAATCAGGATGGCCAGATATGGAGTAGGACATGGGGCATTCCACTTACGAAGCAAATATTTAATACTTGCTCCAACTTTCTCTACGAGAAAGAGAAATTCTTAATTTAGCAGCTGCTCATCTTACACCACTAACTATAACTACTCGTACTTATCTCACATTATTAGTTATATATACAGGATGATGTCAATTTACATGTCAGTATTTTCGGTAAACTATCCTCACATAAAAAAAAAACATGTTGCATGGACATAGGTCCGAAAACGCACAGTTTCTGCACTACATTTAACATAAATGACGTATGATTCATAGCTTGCGGGCTGCTGTTTGCACAGTTATACCTACTGCTTATAACTTATAGGTCATTCGGTATAAAGTGAGCACTAAAAACTTAACCTTTGAAAAAATATCACTAGCCGTTATTGCGTATAGTTCAACATTAGCTATAGTTGTCTTACTACTTGTAAGGTTGGCAGCGAAGTTACTCAGTATAGTTCCATGTATTTTCCTATTTAAATACAACAATATAGAAACAAACTCAACCGAAATTGACATAATTGTATTTTGTATAATTAATAATTTTTTTTTTTAACAAATTGTATCGATTCATACTGACTACACAATTTATCTTAGACGCGCATACATCAAGTGACGTGTCCAGAGAGGTTAGACATTTCCCGTCGTTAGCCGTTACTCGTGGAAAGATACAAATTGTCTGAAATTAGAACTTAAGAAGGGCTTCTTGAGCGTTCCCTTTATCCCGAACCACGTATATAGGACGTTCGGAATAAAGTGAACACTAAATATTTAACCTTTGAAAATATCACTAGCTTTTACTACATACAATTCAACATTACCGATAGTCACCTTACTGCTTGTATGGTTGGCAACGAAATAACACAACATAGTCCCGTGTTTATTCGTATTTAAATACAACAATACTGAAACAAAATCAACCGACAGCGATATAATTGTATTTTATATAATTAATGAACTTATTTTTTTTATCAAACTATATAGGTACCTATCGACTGAACAATTTATCTTACACGCGCAAACATAAAGTGACGTGTCCCAGGAGGTTAGACTTTTCCCGTTGTTAGCTGTTACACGCGGAAAGATACGAATTGGCTGGAAATAGATCTTTAGCAGGGCTTTTTCGAGTGCTCACTTTATTCCGAACTGCCTATAGTAACATAGCGGAGTAGTGTACAATGTACAGTACTGCTGTAACGACATTCCACTGCAACACGACCCAGCCCGTGCTATGAGCCGTACATCATGTATTGCCAACTGTGGTGCAGAAACTGCGCGTTTTAGGACGTAGTCCATCTAACATGTCTTGTTCCTCTAGATATTAAGATTGTTTCCCCCATATATTGACATGCAATTCGACAACGTCCTGTACACGTAGAAAAGTAGCAATTTTGCTAGGATTTGTTGTATGCACTTTTATGCCTGGAGTTTGGCATACAATTTGCTCCACCACTGCTTCGCCCTCTGGTTGCAACTAAATATGTTAGTTCTTAGAATCAATGCTAGGGTGATGTACACCTCGTCGAACTCAGTCATCCGTAACTCTTTAGTATATAAATTGATACAGACATGAAATTCATGTTATTAGTTGGGAACAGTCTAGGTTTCATAGTCTTATAGAGCCTTGAATACAATCTGTAATGCCATTGGCCACTGGCCCTTGTATGATGTTATTTACGTTTTTTTAACTGCTTTACACGCGTGGAAATTTTAGTTATTGACCAAAAGCTTTCCTGAATGCAAGTCACGGCATTGTATAGTTGAGAAAATAACGCGATATCTGACAAGTCTCTATACACTGACTATGTGTGTTGCAGACTGTGGTTCAACAAGTTCTTGCAGTGTCTGCTGGAGGCGTTAGTCAGTACCCGAGCAAAGATGGTGATAGTAGCGTATAACGTCGTTGATATTATGAAACCTCCTATACCTAAGTGACAAAATGTCAAATAATATATTAAAGCTATTTACTCTTTGCCTGTGCTTGTACTACAGTTTTCACAGATCGATAGCAGTGAAACTGTTATTACATTTGACAGCAGTTACTAACAAAGACCTAAACACTGTTAGTGTCTATATGTTTTTTGTCTCTCCTGAAAACATTTTTGATTTTAACACACAGGAGGTTTCATAACATCAACGGCGATAAGATGATCGCCTGGAAAATTAATTAAAAATGCAGTACTACTTGATGACTAGTACAACTGTCTACATCCCTCTACTTCGACAGCTCGTTAGTGAAGTGAGTGCTTGGGTGGTCAGGCCACCATGACTCAGCTTGGCCGCGAGACAAAGGAGTTTATTTTACCTCGACCGACCCAGCAGTAGCTGCCAGAACTCGCTCCAGTTATTTCACAACGACCCCGCGTCATATTCCCAGCTCGTGTCTGGCAGTTCTATCTTTACTGCAGCAAACAAACAACTGCACAGCTTTAAATGGCATCACACCTCACAAATTGGCGTTTGCCGTTTCAGTCATGTGAATCCAATTAAAATTATCATTAATTTTATTCAATACTAGTGTATTTTATGAGTAGATATTGTTGATAACATTTTAGGGCCAATGTTATGTAGTTGCAAACATTGTACAAGACTATGTGGTAATGTTCATGTTTACATGCTGCGGGAAGATATAAACTGGCAGAAAATATAAATTAATAAGGGCTTTTTTGAGTGCTCACTTTATTCCCAATCACCTATACAAATTAACATACTGGTCTGTCATTCAGAACGAGACGGGATCGATTCCCATCACAGTCGTCCTGACTTCAGTTGTCCGTGGTTTCCTAATAGGGGTACGATTGGAAGGGGAGAGGGGCCGAAGGAGCTACAGCACCCCCAATTCATTACTGATTTTTTTAAGCTTAATAAACTTAAAAAGTTTAGCGAAATAAACTATATTAAAAAAATAGTACTGTTTCTGCCTGCTGCAACGTCTTTTTATGGGTTCAGAAAGTGCTTGAATAGCACAATTTTGCTCGTAAAAATAAAATTTTTTACGAGATGACCCCCGAACGCTCCACTTCTAACTCGGAGAGCCAGTAAAATATTTTTATATGTAAACTTTATCACAACATTGGTTGAGAGTAAGTTACATCATATTGTTCAGGTGGACAGGAACCTCTGTATTAAATAACTCTTTATATGTTATTACATAATATAAAATCAACTGACAGAAATTTAAAAATTATTCTTTATTTATTCATATGTTTTAATGGTATTTAATGTATCTGTATTAATAGAAGTTCTCCTATAAACATTCATTAAAGTGATATTAAGCACAAGGTTCAGTCACCTTCCCCACAGTAAAATCTTACGCACTCTCCTGTTTCCCAAAAACGCTCTAGGCGAATAGTACTGTTTCCTCAGCTCAGCCCAAGACCGATTACATTCTGCCTGGACCATTGTATTGTGTCAGTAAAGACAAAACTGTAGTCGAGAAATTAAAACCTTGCCCTCCAGTTCAGGAGTAAGCCACAAGAAGAGACAGTACAGCTGGCACAGATGAGCGCCATCTTGTTTGCAGAGGAACCAAGTGGATTGGTCTCGCTACCCGACGGTGCCACGCCCCAGCCAGGTGCCGCCTGTGTTCACGGTGTTTGGACGTGAACCTGAGGCACGGTCTCCTCCCGGCAGCCGGGTTCCTCCGAGGACTCACCGCAGGGTCCTCTTTCACCCACACACCACGGTCTGGAGGGACTAGGACCCACCGCTGGCTCACCGGCTCAACCTCTCTGCAAGCCCACCTTCCTTTACAGACTCGCCTCGTAACATCCTATATCTGCAGTCACATAGTTAGTGCATGTCTTTACTTCTTACAACCACGCCAAGAAGACTTTTTACCATAGACTATAGACTATGGGCACCAGCAACAGTAAGATAGTACTCCATGCTGGAAAACAGCTGAAATTCTTCACACTATAATTTTATGTAATTGTAATTTATTTTTGTCGGAAGTGTTTGTAGTCAGAAACATACCCATATAAATTGCATGTACCAAACGAGGTTAACGCCTATCAGACATGCTATTTTTTTTCCTGAATTTAAATAAGATGCGGGTTACTTACATAAAACTAAATCTGAATGTTTCTTTTATGTTGTTAGTGATGACACTTTTAAAGTTGTCATTATATTAATATAGTATATGTAAATTGTGTTTGCTGCATTGTGAATATGTAGTTCAGGTGTTTGTACTAGTGTTCAGTATGATTTGCTTTAATTTAGTGGTACATTTAAAGTGGCTGTGCTGATGTTTGCTATAGTATAGCTTCATTAACATGTCTAATTGTAACTACCTTGCTTGTATTTTAATTGTATGTACAAGTTTATGTCCTAATAAATGATTGTAGCATATTCCGAGTATTATTTAAACTTTACCATGAATAATTGAACATCCTACATCACTAACATGTCCAACCATTATTAACTCTCTAAATCTTCCATAGAATCTTCTCAACGAATTTATTCCTTACGTAGTAAAAACGAGACGACAATGTGCATGTGCAATACCTGTCTAATAGTTCTATATTTTGTATTACTTAAATTTCTACTACAAAATATGAGTTATTCTTGTTCATGAATTGAAGTTAGTTTTTGGGAATAAAAAAAGAACGATAATGATTGAGTTGCATCAGAAAATTCAAGTCAATTTAAATATACACAAAATATTAAATTGAGAATTTATGTGCATTGAAGTTTTATATTGGTACACTGGTCTTTAAAAAAATGTTGAGATTCCGATACACACGCTAAAATATGTTTTGTCATTCGTACAGTGTAAGTGATTGTAGAACCACATAAAAGTAACAATGTAATATTCAATGAAACTCTTTTGGCAATCCAGTATATTTTGTCACTAATTGTATCAGCTCCTTCCAAAAGAAAATAAATGTATATGTAATGTTTCCTGTACTGATAGAATATCATATTAATGTCACAGTACTACATAATATTTAGTGGAAAATTAAATTTTAAAAATAGCTTAATGCAGCGAGCTTAAAAAATAACCAGAAGCACTGAATCATGTAACATATTTAAGTGATGCACTCTATATATTATTTCATTGTATTCATTGCCTGTCAGACACAAATGTTATATGAATTACTAATACATTTAATATTTAAATTATTTCAACATGTACAGCGACGAAAAATAACTTTACCTCTAAATCATGTATGGTATGTTCCTGAATTTGTAAACATATACTGCATTTTATGCGAACCTCATACGATTATATAATTGTGACTTCCATATTTTCGAAATATTAACAAGAACGTTAAAGGTGAAATGTGCAATAGCGCTATTAAATTTGTTGTGTAGTGTGGGGAGCGGCAAATATTTCATCTATCTGGTTTTATGTTCAGATACCTATTCAAAAATTAGCTAATTAATTTTCTTTTGAGGAGCATGGTAGTTTCATCTATCATGACGAATAGTTTTGCTGTATTTAATACTCTAAAATTTGGTAATTCACGCACTGTCACACATCGTAATTTTTAGAGAGTGAAAATAAATCATATGACATGACAGTACGAGTAAAGTTGCAAGCCCGCCCCAGGCTGTGAAACTTAAAAAGTGAAAAAGTAAATAATGTGAACGCCTGGATATGAGAGCAGGTGCGTAGTTAGATGGGACGGTGGCCGCTCCTCGCCCTAGCATGATGGTGACTATGTATGTTGGTGACGTCATTGTGTGGGAGACGACAATAGCGGGGTGGTGTGTTGTTGTCGGCAGACACCGCGCCACTACGTGGTCACGGACACCGTGGACCGGCCGCGCCGTGCCGAGGAGCAGTACTCCTACTTCTACAACTCTGAGACCCGCTCCTCAACATCCTCTGGTGACCCCTACTCCGTGCCGTCCCGCACCTACTCCAGCTCGAGCGAGCGTGTGAACCGCGCCACGGGGGCGGGCCCGGGCTCATACTCCCACACCACTGAGAGGTCCTCCCGCAGCTCCGACTACCCGGGCTCCTATCACTCCTCCTACAGCTCCACTACTTCCGGCAGGCTGCCTCACGGCACCTCCTACCGCCACTTCTCCTACCGGGTCTAGAACCACCCTGCTTCCACTACTAACTCTCCTACACCCCCTTACTACCCTCTGTAGCCTTTCCTCCACTCTTCTCTCTTGTTCCTAACAGAGCTCACCGTAAATCCTGTTTCCTACTGATTCCACTTATCCACCCCTTAAACTAATTCTCCAGTTCCATTATATTAACTCTCTCTCTCTCTCTCTCTCTCTCTCTCTCTCGCCTGCTTTGTAATGTACCCTTTTTCAAGTAGCACTGCAAACAATCACAAATAGTTTAACAATTGAATTTTAATTTTAAATTAATCAATTTTTTACGTAATATTTGACCGAACTGTGTCAACTACTCAATAAAGTAATTAGAGTAGATAGTTTTCACTGTTTAGGAAAATTTTAATGTTTTATTAGATAAATACTAATTTGCTAACATTATATAGATTATAGTAGATATTAAACAAACACGCATATTTGTCATAGTGATATCTTTCTAAAGCGTTTGTTATATGGAGTACCATTTCATTAACAATAACTCAGAACAAACATTATTTTGTATGTTCATAACCAGTAATGCTTACTGATTCACTCGTAATAAAATGTTACTCTTACTAAACAATTTGAATAACTCATTTGTATACTATATTCAGCGACATATTAGCAAAGCATTTAAATTGCGAATGTAGAGAAATAATATTTTTGATATAAATTTATTTAAATAAAATTCAGTTTTTTTACTGAAGAGACTGATTTTGTAGAGGTAAAACATTTTTTTTTAAGTGCATTTAGCAAATTAACTCATTATAAATTTCAACTGCAGCCTAACTGCGCATCTCGGTCGGTCAAGGAACAGGGCGTTACTCGATTCTTTAACTCTTCGCTATCACTGTATCTCTAAATAATTTCCATTCCCTTCCATCCACACCACGCATGCACGACGACACTTCGTATCGCGGATAGGTGACTGATAACTCTTCACACACCATACTCGTCAGTTACACACTACAGACAGAGTTCCCTAGGAATGACGTCACCAACTCCTTTATATTAAAGTGTGCTCCTTGAGTTAGTGCAGCTCGTGTACTTTAGTCTTCCTTTGTAGCGGGCGTCAGGTATACTTATATGGTATTTCCTGTTCTTTTTTGTCTGTTCCCTTCATCCAACTCGATACCCGGGTCATCTCCTTCTCTCCAACTCCTCAACAACCAATCGCCTTCGTCGTGGCTGCTCCAGGTACCACGCTTCACGGATGTCTCGAGGGTGAGTGGCCAGACACCCGGTGTCTCTTTGATACTTAGCATGTTGCTACGCTTGACTAACGCCTGAAACATTCAGACGTAACAGATACAAAACTAACGTGTGTATTACATACGTAATTAATACACTCGTAATATAAAGCTGAAATAGTAGCAATTCATTCAATTCAGGAAAAAAACGGATTCACTTATTACCACAATGAGTTAATTACACATATAAGATTCTTCTTCTTGTTTTAGTAAGTTACACCAATATACCATGCCGTGATTCTCGGTTCATATTCACGCATGCAACTAAATCTGAATACATTTTAATACTGCCTTGTATCGGGTTGGGACATTAAGGGTAATAATTTGACCTGTTAAGATGTACAGGAAAATTAGTTCTTTAATTATTATTGTATGCACAGCAGTAAAAAATGGTATGTCAATGATAACTTAATTTTTGTGACCACTGTAACTTATTAACGAAGTGTGGGTACTATAGTTATTTGAAATTTTAGTTGTATGTAGTTAAAAGGACACAATGTGAGCTAAAACTACTACTATTTACTAACTTTTCATTTTAGAATACTAACTATTTTCTACGTCGAGAGAGGTAAGTGTTTCACTTGCTACATGTTAAACTGTATTTATTTTACTAATTTTAAACGTTATTTCAATACTGTAAAATTTTGGAAAAACAATATGCGTACCTAACTATATAAGTTAAATTTAAACTTTCTGCTTATGTAGTCTAACACAAATTACTTTGTAATCTTGCATTAAGTACTTTAAAATCAATAACCGTATTTTGCTTACATTTTTTCTGTTAATTTTTCCTCCGGAATATTATGCTTGGCTTTTAACTACGGAAAATCTTATTTACCTCTCTATTAATAGTTTCTAGTGTCTCTAACTTTCCAACTGGCCTTATAACAAGACTTAAAACATTTACGACCGTTAACAATTTTTTTCAAATAACAAATCATCAGTTGCAAAGATGTGAGCAAAGTACTTTTTGTAGTCTGTATATAGTATTGTGTATCTTATCAGCTTTTGTCAATAATCACAATACTTGTTTTTCCTCAAGTCAGTTTTGTGTTGTGTATTTTATAGTAGTTCATCTCTGTTTTTATAACAACGTTTATCTCGAATATATTCTATATACGCTTTAGCCTGTATAGATGGTTACGAGCTCTGAAACCCACTAAACTTGTAATAATAATTTTCCAATAAACTTGAGGTGTATTTGATAATGCAATTCACATGAAATTCTTATCGATAGCTTCTGCTGCTATAGTAATGTCACAAAAATGTTCAGCTATTTTTGCCTCCGCAATCAGTTGTGAAATGCTGAGTGAGTATCATGGGCTAATTAGTGAAGATAATACATTTTTCAGCTCGACATGAACTCTGGTAATTACTGTGATAACTTTCTTCGGTTATTCGTACACATTTTTCTTTTGCTTAGTTCCACTGTAGCCTACACTTTGGACTAGTTTTCGAGTGTACATGAGTTCGATTTCCGGATCCGACCATCCTAATTTTGGTTTTTCACGAAATCACTCCAGACTAATGCTGAAACTGTTCTTTAACAATACGTCATGGCTGATTCCTCTTCCAGTTACGTTTGCTGAGTCAAATGGTATTCCACCGTCTGTCACGACCTCGCTGCCAATGGGACGTAAAGCATAACTACGTTATTACTGTAACCTGATTAAGGATTTAAACATCATTCCAATATTATTTGTAAAAGTTGACATGTGCAATTTAACAAGTGTTAGCATATACGTAAGTTTTATTTACCAGGTTCGTTAATAACGTGAAGAAACTTCTATACAACGAGGTTTATTTACAGATTTATAGTTATTATGCAGCCACAGTAATGAGAGAGTTTAATATATTTAGGCGGACTCTGCAGATGTCTGTTTTTTATTACTAAATGTATTTTAACCCGCCCAAGTTTGCAAAAAATAACGTTTTTTTTTTTAAATTTTATTAAGTTACGCAAGTCATTTAACATGGTGTTAATGTAAGGGAAGTCCGCCTAATTTCACCTATTTTCGTAATTCCGCCCTACGCAGAACAAAATGCAAGGAGTTGTTGCATTCTACCCACGATATGAAGAAGCGAAGGCTCAGCGTGCTTGTAGTGGCTAGCATTGCCGCACAAGTGACAAGTCGTGTCGTGTTTAACAAGCGCAATGTTTAATATTTCTGAGAGCAGAGAGTTTTTGTGTGACCATCTGAATTATACTTTAAAACTAGAGAATGTATGTAGACATACTTTGTGAAATAATACGACATTGTTGTTAGCAAGCGATTCTTAGTGAAGTGCTTTTGAAATGAAAACAGCGACCGTGTCTATGCACAGTAGCAGCAATGTTTGAGCTACTAATTGTTCCTACTTCCGCTCAATTACGTGTGCCATTTTTCGCTCATAGGCGAAGTAAGGAACGTGTACGAAATTAGGTACATGCGTGAAATATAAAACGTTGCGAAATTAGGAGCTTGTCTCTATTTTTTAAGTAAGTTTTATGATGGTTAAAAAGTAGTATCGCCTTCAATAACACAGTACAAAGGATTTCCACATAAAACTGCCAAATTCCTCATTCGTGACTCCTCTGACATCAGCCCTGTTCCTGATTTTCAGCAGCCAAGCACATTTAAACGTTCCCGAAAAGGGTGTCTGCCTTTCTAGTGGCATCTTCTCCTCATGAAGAAGAGCTTCTGAAACGTTTTTCATGCTGTTTTGTTCAATGAAAAATGTAATTTTTTTCTTTTTATGAATAATTTCGCCCAAAAATATTAATTCGTGGTGCCACGAACGCAGATGATCAAAATTGTATTGTGGTATTCGCCTTAGAGGCAAGATATTAGATGTATATGCTGATATTCTAAAACACACAACAAAGTCTTTTTGTCTTTCTTTAATTGCCGTAATTAAAGTCAATTTTCATAATTTTCAGAATTTTTTAAAAAGTAGAAATGAATTTCATTCTGTGTTTTAAATATTTTAACAGATGTCCATATTGTGTACTGTCAGTGTAAATTGTTTCATCCGAGTAAGTCGCTCGGTTTTTGTTATTTCTGTGTTCCCGTAACTTTCAAATTTTGACTTTCTCATTTCGCTGTGGGAAAAGTATGAGAGCTAAAAAATGTTTACGAGTGGAAAATGTAGTCAGAAGTAACGTCTATTAAACGAACACTACGCCGTACAAATATAAAATTATGAGTATTTGACACGTGAACGCCCTTAAATGTGCGACAGACAGGAAGGGAGTAGAGCTCGTAGCCACAGAAGAGGCAGGCAGGCAGAAGCGCAATCTTTGCAGCGACACTAACCTATCCTGTCCCTGTAGGGCTACAACTACCACACTATCCCGTACGTGGCTCACAAGCGGCTGGCGACGTCAACCCCTCCCCCTCACCTGTGGCGTGTCAGACCCTCCATCATCCTGGCAGAGATCGACCGTATCAACTACAAGGTGAGGCCCTCCATGGCCTACCAACCTGTCGAGGACTACCTCAACTCTCGCTCCACTGTGGTGAGTATACTCTATACCAGTGTGTGCTAACCTTACAAGTATACAACTGTACGTGCTTCACCATAAACTATTCCACTACCTACATGTCTAGAGTAATACTACTGATTGCTAATTACACAATATATCGTGGGTTTAATGCAAGAATTTACTAACAACGTACCTGGAGACATCTACTTGTAACACTGAAAAATTATTTTGTCATTCTCAAAGTTAATTGTTAAAACGAAAATTTGTACTACAACAGTACTCCTGATTAACACATTTATAAATACATATACACAACAACTGGAACAGTCATAAGGGTAATGTAGACATCTTCAGGTAACTAAAATTTGGAATAATTAAGTAACTTAATTCTTGCACTAAGTTCACGATATACACGTTGGTTGTTGCTTAAGGAGATTATTTTGTATCAGAAAGTGGTTATTTCAGAAGTGCTCACTTTATCCTGAACCACCTATATAATCTGAGCACGTGGTCTTAACTTACCTGCAGAGATCAATCAGTGAGCATATAAGACGAAATCTGTAACTCAACGTTTAAAGACTAGAACCTTGTTTTCCCTGAAGAAATCCGAAGTTGGCAGCATTTTCTCTTAAAAACGCTCCAACATTTGAAACACTAGAATACTAGAAACACTGGAATAAAATTTTTATTCAACCGTCGCTGCCCTCGTCCATTGCCATCTGAATAATATATTACTTTGTTATTTCATGTAACGTTTAAAAATTTAATTATAATTATTTGTTCGCTACATGTGTTAGTACACGTACGTAGGGGACCTGAAAATGTCAGGGGTTCCTATGGGCACAGGCTAGAATTGAAACAATGGTAAGTTCGCTCACATTAGTAATTGGACCTTAACGTATTGACACCTCCTGACGGTCGCTGAGATGATTATATAGAAGCAAATAAATGCAGGTTCAATAATGTGGCAACACTGCGCCAGAAAAGAGCCAATGAGCACTCGCTGTCTGCTCCAGTGTATATACATTCTTGGAGGCTAACCTACAGGTCAGCGAATCCGCGAATTTTTCTTGTCCCTACAAGCGTCATTTATAGAGACACTGGAAACTCGCGAAAATGTTTCAAATAGTCTCCAATAAACTGTATTATATTAACCGTGACACGTGTGAACAGTTTTGGGGCTAATCACACACGCTGTGTGTCCAAGCTGTACAGTTCTAACAGGGCCTGTTGTAGAGAGAAACAATGCTACAAATAAACGATAGCCAATGTTGATACAAAACATTCAGTGTTATATACATCACGTTGGAGCCTAGCAAACAATCAACTATTCCCGCGATTTTCCAGTCATTTAATATAATTTATTTTGCTAAATGGTTACCGTGTACGCTCTCAACTTTGGGAATATTTGTTTGTCCTGTTCGAGTTACGGCGATCTGGTACTAAGGTCGTATTACTGGAGAAGTGTTTGTAGTAGAAGGCCAAGGCCTTCAACACTGTAAACAAGGGTCATTATAATATCGCTTTGAGCTCTTCAACGGCAGCGAATTTCTTTATTTTCTTGTCTGTTCTACGTACAGACGAGTAGGAGACATCAAAACACTATTAACCTGACACTTGAATGCAGGGTTGCCACATAAAATACGGCTGTCGTTGTGCTACACGGCTGTGATCTTACAAGATACTGACAAAAGGTACATCCTGCGTGTCTAATTGTTCCACAGGCAGGCAACTCATAGTATTGTTTAGTCGTTGCCATCTACAGTTAACCTTGGAACATAACCATACTTCGCCAATGGCTACTCCCCACTGTCTCCAGCAGTATTCACAATAAAGCAACGCGTACTGGTGTACCCAACTACGATGTACGATGTAATTTGATACATTTAGACTAATGAATAATTCCTATTTTATAACTACTTTAATGCACCCAACCATAGCATTGTCAAAAATACTAACCAAATATTTATATGACTACAGGCTAATCAATATATTCTCGAGCTAACTAAAATTTTCCTTTCCTGGTCAGAATGAAAAACGCAACAATGACATTACGTTGTAAGATTAATATTTTTTTATGCAAACTTAATATTTTACATGAAACATACATGAATATATTGTGGCCCACCTAAACCGTTAAATTTGATCACAACTCAGGTTTTCATTGAGCTATTGCTGTGACAATTTACGTAATGCCAAAAATTTTATGTGTAATAATAGATCTTCATAATTGTTGAAATAATCTTAATTAAATATTTATAAAAAGGATATTAAAAATACGTATTTTAAAATTGTAAATATGTTTGTATGTGATTAAATTCATCTATTTGACAACACATTTATATGAATACAGTTTTACCTTGCAAATATCAATCTGCTCAGTGGCTGAAAAAACAATCCTTTCCAGAAATACGAATCATAGTTATAATTTAATTAATTTTTATTGTCAATACAAACTAAATATTTAATTGTAATGAACTTTCTCACACTTTAAATAAAAATATACGTTGATTTTAGCTATAACATACTTTATTGAAACTCTAAAAACAAATTATATTATTGTAGGCTACTACACAAATTTTGTTTCATTCAACAAAACATTTCCCTCAGTGTCAGCAATAGTGGCGACGGAAAATAGTTGTTGGTTGACAGCGTAAACGACAGTGCACTATCTGAGATGGGTGAACTATTTGAAGAATTTTACGCACAAGCATCTAACCGTCTCTCAAACAAACCGTTAAACCGACATTTAAACTAAATTATTTATTTTTAATACATAGCTGACCTATTCAACCGACGTTTCATTGTTTACAAAACTGTTATTACTGTTTGTCAGAAGCTGTTTATTTATTAGGTAGAATCAACAATTGGTATTTGTCTTCGTACCACTGTAACAATAATTTTTACCAAAAATTAAGTTAATTTTAGGCACATATACGAATAGTAGGAAAACATCATTAAAACATTGATTATACATTTCTCGTCTTCTAATCAATTGTCACAGAATTAACTTGTTCATTTATTACGTTTTTGTCAATTCTGATAAAACTTCGTTAAGCATGCTGTTGTTCTTCATGTAACGTGAAGTAATTGTCCGTAGCTCATTTACTGTGATTTTATCCAGTTAAAGTTCTTCGGAAAAATGCAGACTGGAATCTTGTTTAACATATAGGCCTATTTCACTGGTGTAACTGCCGTATCACGAGCATAAGTGAACTTAAATATCGTATAAATGTTTGTCAAAGTTGTTGGTATTGCTCACGTAAAATTAATCAGGTAAAACATTGAAATATTCAGTGTTGTGAAGGAGGAAGAGTAATTGTTGGACAACTGCAGTGTTTTGTTGTGGATACTTCCAGGAGTTTGATGACGAGAGACGTCTCATCAGAGCACACACTGCCGCTCTGCTCAGGAAGATACATGAACCTATTGTGAAGGCACGCAAGCCTTTCCCCGTCATCATCACCAGGTGAGTGCTACAAGACTATAAGCTGTTCACTATAAACTGAACACTCAGTACAAATTGTAATTAATTAAAAATATGTTTTATTGGGCCAATACATGTTAACTTCTGAGAGTGTTGAAACATTTACACTGATTTTTCGTTACATAGAAGTTTTCATGTTAAAAACGGTAAAGATGGCTGCAAAACGGCCGAAAGAAAACTTTATGCAGTACTCACTTTATTGTGAACAGCCTATACCAATCTATCAACCCACATACTGCGACAAGCGACTGTAGTCGAATATACCAAATATCGTGTCAAATTACATCCGAATTTTGTCGTACATGAAACTCTAAGAATATTTTGTACATGGGTTGTGTTTAAAATTAAGAAGAACGTTTTTTCATTAATTTTAGCACTGTATGGCCACAATTAACGATTATTTATCTAGCAGCAAAAGACGCAGTGACAGGCTGTCTACGTTTTAATAAACTATCTTATTAAAAACACCATTTTTGCGGTTGTTTCTGTAACCGCTAAACAGAAGTTTTCATTCCGGCAACTTTACTTTGCAATTGTTATTATTAAACAAAAACATTTTTGCAGCAACAAAAACTCTGTTGTGGCAAAACATAAGTTTAAAGAATGTAGTTTTACTAACAATTGTAATTTCTTTTAAATCCAAGTGTACTCAGAAGCCGTGGCAGTGTATTAGTCAGACCACCCGTCTTCCAACACACGGCTGGGTTTGATTCCCATTCGAGGTTTGTCGTGTCCCCTTGTCACCCTCTTAGGGGTTGAATTTCCTATAACCTGAGGGAAACCCACACAAAAATTTTCACGTTTCTCTGTCCTTCGGTTTGGGCTGCAGTTTGATGTGTCTGTCAGTCAGTCAGCGAACTCTATTATATATTATACTCACATGGTTTGTATGTGAGGCAGAAACTTCAAATCTGTCTCCTCAAGTGTTCTACAAAGTATCTTGCTTACGAATTCCTAGCTTAAACTTGTTGGCCCGAAAGTGAAATGCATTACTTTATGTTTGAAAGAGTACTTTTTATTGTTTAGATAATTAGGCCTAACTCCGATTGATTTGTAATTTGTGCAAAAAATTTTCACTTATTTTAGTGTTTGCATACGTACGTGTGAAAAGGAATAAACTACTGTACTGCTTTTGCCACTTATCCCAATAAATATTAAGTCACATACACAAATACGATAATTTACTGCGCTAAAACATGCCACTGAGCTATTATAAAGTAACTAAATGACTGGTGGAAATTTGTTCGTTATACTTGGAACTGCTACCCTTTTTGACTGAGCCAATAAGAATCCCGCTATTGTAATATTTGATGTCTGTTGTTGGTCTGCAGACAGCTGCGTTGTGTTAGATGTATATCACCCAGTCATACATGTTGCAAGCAACTACAGCGTTTTCAAGGTTATGTTGGCAAAAATAATTTCTGCGATGTACCTCATCTCTATATATTGGTTTACTCTATGTGTATCTGTGATGCTTTGATTCTATCCTTTAAAATATTGTCAAAACACTTGTTTGAAGAATAAACAAGTCTATCTTTGTCATACTTATGATTGTAATCATCGGGCTACGTTTAGTGCATAGCATATGCTGAGAACAGTGCAGTTTTTAAAGTCTGTACACAAGTAAATGTCGATCAGTTTCTGAATGTGAATAACAATTCAGAGAAAATTGGCGTGGAGAGTACGTAGTTTCACAGTCTTCTTGATGGAAAGTCAGATTGAGAGTATTTAACTGGCGATGTTTAGAGACTAGGGAATGCAGTGTGTTCAACGACCAGCCGGCTGGACGCCACAATCCTGTGTAGGCCTACACTCTGTCTCCAGCTGCTTGCTCACTGGTATCTGTCTCAGCGAGTGGCTGGATGTACAGAGTGGGAGGCAAAGAGAGTCTTCATGCCATGCTCTCGTGTTTATACCTTTTGGGATATTAATGTTTTACGCCTAAACGAGAGCAAATATCAAAAATCTGTTTGGCAGCTTTGTTTAAAATCGTCTTCTTCGTGTTGGTTGATTTTTTCAAAGTTGTAAATACCACGGTTTTAGCTAATTAACAGTTATTGATAAATAACAGTTACAGTATATGACTTTTTACTTGAAACTGTATATCTTTTTTCTTTTTTAAATGATCTATAACGGCAAAAACTATTTTTAAACAAAACTACCAATTTTTTTTTGTATTTACTCTCGTTTAAGCTCAACAACATTACAAAACCAGAAACAAGACAGCACAACCTTAAGGTTCACAGTTTCAAGTCAGAGTTCCATCAAGAGGACATGGCACATATTTCAGACTTAGCGTAATCAGTTTGAAACCATAGGTTTCTCGAAGCTAATTCGCAATGGCCAATGATCAATGAACAGCAATCCTAGACAATCGCTGTTGTCAACTTTCTGAGCAAACTTTTTTCTCGACTTACTTATTTCTGAAGAACGATCTCTGGTACCAAGATCATGTACATGTAATTGTGGCGCAAGATATCACACTTAACTAGGGCTATGAATATTTCGCGAGTTAAACGACCAATATGATAGAATTCATTACCCTGTGTATACCGAAGCCCTATTATTTGTCCATTACCTGCTACTCATTCAGACAGCAGACAATGAACTAATAGACGGGGCTTGAGTATGTATAGGACATTTGATTCTAGCATGCAGGTCATTGAACTCACGAATTTTTCCTAGCCCTAACTTAACAAATGCACCATTCTGGTTGAAAGTTTGCTCAAAGAGTTGGGAAATATTATCTATTATTGTTGTTTTTTAATTTTTCCACATTGATGTTCAAAATCTTGTTGAAATCAAATGGAGTATTCAGCATTTATGAATTTACCACACACTCTTAATGTGCACAGGATTGTGAAACCTGACGACATCGCAGATGTAGTGGCTTAGTTTGCGAGTCTCTATGAATGTTGTCTGTGTGGTGTTGCAGCTATGATCTGCCGATACCAGAGAGGATCTCCTCCGACACGTACATCAAGCGGCTGTTGGGCAACACCAAGTCTGTGCAGCAGGACATTGTCAACCGGTCGTACTACAGTGACGCCACTAAGCGTGCCCTCGGTACCTACACACGCACACTCACATATACACACGCTGCAATATGTGTAAATAGCGGGAAAGATCGTGGGAGCAGGTTATCAAACTTAAGGGGGAGTGTTAGACTATTTTATTGCATTTTCAGTTTTTAAGCCGTAACATTTATTCAAATTGTATAGTCAGAAATTTCTCTTCGACAAATCATAGGATATATTCTTGGTAAACTACTTGACATAAATAATAATGGAATATTTTATTAGTTTGTCATGCAGAATCATTGCACGAGAATTCTTGAATGTTAACCTGTAATTCTCTTGCAATGATTCTGCATGATAAATTATCTTAAGATTAATTTATTATTTACGTCAAACAGTTTACCAAGAATATATCCTATGCTTTGTCGAAGAGAAAATTCTGGTTATACAATTTGAATAAATGTTACTGCTCAAAAACTGAAAACACAATATTATTGTCTGACAACCCTCCTTAAACCAAGAACGAGTATAACAATCAACCCTGTACTTTCAATAGTAGGGGCGTAGTCACGACAAATAACGTCTACTATGTGGGGAACATTGACCTTCCGGGTTCAATTCAGATACCTGGTTATACGTACGCAAGCTTGACCACCATACGATCCCATACGTTGGAAACATGGAGTCGCTTTCGTTATGCATGTATTCCTGTTCCTATATGCCTGTAACAACTCATCGTTGTGAATAAAAACGCGGAATGATATAAGGAGCAAAATAAAGGTTCATGTGTTCGAATTTGCTCAGGTACACTGTTAATGCGATACAATCGCTCGATTTCGGAGCATTACGACAATGTGAATAAGTCGGCAGCTCAAGTAGCACGTGGATGAAGACATAATTCCGCATTTAAATCGAAACCGGAAGGCCAATGTTCCATTCATAATATATGTTGATTTATCGCTCCTTCTAATGTTCGTCAACACAAGCTTCACTATTATTGATAACAGAGGGGTGTTTGCTACACTAATTGCCCAAGGTTAAAGCCTGGCTACCTGCACCCGCGAGATTTACCACAATTTGTATTCCACACTGTACATATTAATACAATCTGGATGATTCGCAATGCTTTACTGACACACGAGGGATTTATTCCTTACATCAACTAGAGCAGAAATTTTAACATGCATCTGAGTTATTCCCAGAGTGATTCGGAACATCTTAAACGTGGCGAATAAATTAATAACCATTGCAAACGTAAATCAGTGATGCTTTATCAGACTTTACTGTTTGTATTCGAGCATCAACAAACGCAGGTAAACCACAGTAAGTCAAACATCTCTTGAGTTGATTAGATTGTCTATGTTATCTTGCGTTAAATGCGCCACGTCGGTAAATTAGATGCAGCAGTGCAATGGGCGATTTTCATTTAATCAGGAAACCATGCGCATATGATATGTTCTGCTCTAATTGATGTAACAAATTAACTCTATATGTGGTGTTAAGGCCTCAAGTCCTCGTCAATATATATATATATATATATATATATATATATATGTAGACACACACATACACACACAAAGAGGATGTTGTATCAGTAGTACTGCGGTTACAAACTTTCAGGAGAGATAGAGTACACACAGACGATGGGATATCACAGAGCGATGCATGGTCAGAAACGCTTTCCTGGTGCCGTAGTGACGACACAAAACACAAGAAAGAAAGGACACGAACAATAGAAGAAAAAAAATGTTTATTAATCCTAATACATCGAAAATGCTGGGAAGTCTTTGGCTGGTGATGACGATTGATGCCTTTAGTGTTCTTTTTTCGTAGTTTTTTGTTGTATAAAGAATAATACCCATGTTTTCTCCTCTTGTTCGCGTCCTTTCTTTCTTGTGTTTTTTGTCGTCACTATTGCGCCAGAATAGTGTTTCCGACCATGCATCGTTCTGTGATATCCCATCGTCTGGATGTCCTGAACGTTTGTAACCACTATACTGATGCAGCCTGTATACAAATACATACCTATATCGTATTTCAGAAACATATGACCATACCGTGGCAGAGTATTACTTAAGTGAAGAGAAGAAATTTTAGATATGTTACTGATGGTTCATCATTTCAAACATCAAGGGTAGTATATGCCCTTAAATGTGAAGTCCGAGAAGCTCTGGTGCCAGCAGTGATACTTATCCACCAGGCTATTGTGCTGCGATAGCTTAAAATCAAGTTAAAAGTACATGAAAACAATGTATGCCGTGTTGAGCTGCAACACGAGTGACTTTTTGGAAACTGACGCAACGCTTAACACGCTGGCATCAAACATCGCTTTGAGGCCACAGTAAACATCTTGTATACTTTGACGTAATGCAAACTGATATTTCTTTACATTGTGGGGATGAAAATGACGTACTAAACCTTCGTTTCTTTCAAGATTTTAGTTTGGTTAATATATCGAAGTTGGTTCCTGTTTGCCATTATGTTATTATAGGACTTCACTGTTAAGGACATCAGCCATACTTGTTATTTGAGATGGACTACGTGTGTTACAGCTGAAATTTCTTCTTTAGTGTTAAGTAATACCTTGCCACGGTTTTGTCATACGTTACACACACATAAACAAATAAATAAAAATGCATGTGTATACATATACGAATGTTAAAATATACCCAAGATGTTCAACACACATATTTAATAAAGCATAGAGGGAGATCTAGCATCATCACTGTGTGTCCAACATTACCATATTTTTTAAAAATATTATTTACACACATGATTTAAGTCGTAATGAAATTGTTTGGGATTCGCGGTACACTTACCTAATACATAAATTGGTGTCAGAATATTCTATGTTGAATACTCATAAAATCATTATTTACCAAAGCAATAAACATCTGTTTTTAGGAAAGCGACAACTTGGCATGTAATTAAAATTTGTTTTTGGCATAAATAATATAATTATTACAGGCTATGTGTAAATATACTCACATGCGGTCTCTATATACTGCACACCAGTTTGTGATTACTAAGAAACCTCATGTTGATTTTCATGACATAGTTTCTAATCTCAGGAGCATATTTAATATTACATAACATGACATATTGAACACACAGATTAGCATGCAGTTGTTTAGACGGCGCTCCCTCCATCATTTATTTACATTCGAAGTCAACCATGCACTTTTATTGAACTTAAACATTTCAAAATGCGAACTTGCGCAGTAATGTTTACTGGTATACTACTGTGCAGCTAGGTGAACTTATCTTCAGCTATGTATACTTGGAACATCAATACACTCTTAAAAGAAGTTGTACATTAACAAAGAAAAATCAAAGGAAATACAGTTGCTATAAAGGTTCTTTGCAGAACTACAAACGTGTCTCTTGTAAATATAAAACCACCTAGTTTTATACATAAAATATAGCCTTCTATTTGTATTTGAAATAATAAGAAATACTATCTAAATTATTTTCTTCAAGATCTTGAAAAAAAATTTTTTGTCAATATGTGCTAAACAAATTTGTATTATTTATTGTCATTTAAATAACAGTAGCTGCAACTAATTTCGGACATGCATCCTTGTGATTGTAAATCACGCACTTAACTCATAGACTTCCTCATCTGGCAAGTTTCTATCTCTCTGTAATACAATTTTATCGAAGAAGAATGTACGTATTTAATGTTTGTATTCTGTAGCATATACGTATTACACATTTACTTGATTTCAACAAAGTGCGAACCTGAGATAGTACTTTGTATATTTCACAGAAGTCCCAAATAAACTAGTAACTTCGATTTACTACAAAATATTCTGAAGTTTTGTTAAAAAGACAGCCCTCGTGATATGACAAGAACATGCTATTACAACGAAAATCGTTGAACTTATACAAGAGTGTGTAAATATATACATAAAATATTTTTTAAATTTTACAGCAATAGTTTACTATATCAGGAGAAATAATTTGTCATAAATTAATGTATTCAATATACATTACCAACAGAAAACTTAAATTACACTGTTATTCCAAGTATCCATAGTTGATTAAATAACCTCCTCAGTCTCACATCAACGTTATATTCCAGGGGTTGCAGCAATAATTAGTTGTTTGATTTGTATCTTAAAAAATCAGTAAAACATCTGATTTCGCAAACGCTAACCTCGGTGAAAAAAAATGGGCAAGTAACTGACACAAGAACGCATCTTTAAATTCGTCACATAGCAGTGGTAACAAAACTTTCATTCTATTACTAGCAATACAATTTTTTGTTGGTTAAAAACTCCTTGTTTTCATAGGGACAGTTCTCATATTGTTGAATCTTTTATGTTGAAGGAAGAATGAGTTTCAGAATGAACACATTGCCCTGATAAATGAACTAAATATTGGTTCTTAATTCACATAAGTAATCGCATTCCTCACCACAAGTACACAGCACAGTCCATATTACTATGCAGGCTGAGTCAGGATGGAGTTCGTTAATTTTAAATAGTGATAGTTTATAATAAAGTAAGTTGAAGATATGTATGTATGTCTGTAAAGGTTACAGCAGGAGCTATGCAACCTTGAACAATGGTTTTACTATATAATTTACTTAAGTGTAGAGTTAGAAAAAACAGCTTTATATTGACTTGAAAGATAAAAAAGAAAATATAATTTTCTAAGATTATTCCCAGGGAAGCATTACTACCACTGTATTCGCTTTACGGGCTAATTAAAAACGTACTTTCGAGTTACTTTTTTATAAGCTATGACAACGCTGTATTTACGCAGTTTGTTCTGATTCACCCTGAATATGTTAAAAATGTAGCCTCTGATAGATGTCATTACTTCATTAGACATCAGCAACAAAACAAACGATTGTAATTCCTATACATAAAAAATATCAATATGGCACGTGCAAACACATTTCACGGGAACTGTAGACTTGAATATTGGTTTTACTGAAAGGTTGAATAAAATAGAACAGGAAACCATTTACCAACATAAACATTTCTTACCCAGTTATAACTACTACAGCACGCGCCATGTAAGTTGGCGGGTAACGATCTGGAATGTGTTGCATATAATATTACTACTGTTTTCAATTCGAATGGCTAATTTACATAGGCCGATTTCATTCCGGTATTTATAGGCTACTATGTGTTTTTACAGCGGCCTGCTGCTTGAATTACTTGGATGTGCCCTTCACTCAGTAGCTGCCACTCGCTGGTGTGCGCTGTAAGCCATTATCTGTACCGATAAAGCCGTTTATAAACTTTCTGTGTCCACAGAGACTGAGGAGGTTTTAAACGAGTAATGTCAATATTAGTGAGAAATGAGTTCTGTTTCTTCTGTGTGTGTAAAGAGTAGAGCGCGAATTAATGTCGTCCAACACATGAAATTGGTCAAAAGTGCAAGGTTCTCTTCTAACTCCTGAAACCAGAAACGTTTTAGTTTGTTCAAATCGGCACCTGTTTTCTCTCGTGTTTTTTCTGTTCCTCCCTTCCATGCCCATTATAAACACCCCCACCTTTTTTTTCCATGCCGCGGTATGCTCGTCCTAGCCAAGTCCACCAGAGACCACGTATTTGTCGGACATATTCATTTTTATGGACGGATACTTTCTCGAGGTAGATAAGGCCGGTCATTACTATCTTTTTTGTTGGAATCGCCGTAAGCTCTGATTTTGCGAACAGAAAATTTCCTCACATACTTTATAAGAATCTTAAGCATATGTCCTAAGAACTATTTTGCGAGTTTGATGTTTTTATGTTGAATAGTATTAAATATTTTCACCTCTGTAAATAGTAAGTATATCTACCAGCTATACTGATCAGAATAATTATAAAATAATCTCAAGTGGAATTTAATGACATACAATTATAAATACGTCTACTTCTTGATAATTGTGTAAAGTTATAGTTTTTCACTTTTATAACTTTACCTTCCAATTCGGTTACTCCAATGCCGGTTGCAGTCATAGCACTCGTGCAGCTTTTGCTCTTAACGTTTTTAGTCAATGTTTTGCCATTATTGGTTGAGTAATGCTTACTTTTTAAAATTTATTTCTGTATAATTTGTTTACTTATGAAGATAATTTGCGACACAAACAGAACTGAAAAAGTGTATGTTCTCTTCATTTGTCAGGAAGAGCACCACATTCCTTTCTTTCCTTGGCAAACTAGAAGTAAAATACTGCGAGGTGAGGGATAACAAGATGTCGACTCGAACAAACTACTACCCTTTTAAACTAACTATCCCAGGCTTGGTGCATACTACCAGGGCTCCAGTCTCAAGTTAACGATTGACGAAGCAGTTTACTTGATATTTTGTCCTTCTATACCGATTGGTATATTAATAGACATGTTCAGTAAAGAACCCAATAAAACTATTTACGGATATAAAATATCAAAGAGGACCTTACTTGAGCCCAGTGAAAGTATCATGTATAAATACGCAATAAACAAACCTAACTCATTTACATTATTTGAAATTGACTACACGCATTTGATAATCTATACTGCGTTTTTAATTACTTCAGTTAGAACAGTGTTATTTAATACCTCCCTACAGCTAGTATAAAACTTAAAAAAAAAAAAAAATAAATAAATAAATAAATTAAAAAAAAATAAAAAAAAACTGTTATTCAGCTTTCAGAAAAATTGCTAGAATAATGTGATAAATAAATCTGCTGCTTATTTTAAAACTACATATTTATTTGTTTAGTAATGTTGTAACTTCTGTATTTAGGTTTAAATGTACTTTGGATGCCGCAGCTTAGAGCTGTCAGAGAAACTCTCGCCAAAATATGTTGTTAAGTATAAACATATACAGTACATGAATAGAGAACACGACATTAAATACTGCAATCACTAAGTTATTATTCACTTACAAATGTTTTTGCGGCTGCCATTTATAAGACTCACAAACGTTAATGACTCGGTGTACTGTCATAAACCATTTCTTTGTTAGTTTTTTCACAATATCTCAGACTGCAAACGTTGTTTGCAAGCAGAATAAATATTTATGCCGTACACATTGACCAAAAACACCATTTAAACAAATGACCCGTATGTTCGACAAAAAATATTGCACCAAACCCTACAAGTGCCAGTTGGTGTGCTGGCTGATGACGTCACAGCGGCAGACATGTTGTGACATACTTTTTCGCTGCCGTTTCAAATGTAAGATTTTCTAATGGCTGCAATTACCTCAAATAACCTCGAAAATTAAAAGTTTCACATGCCATTAGTTAGTTTTTCCATGCATATTACGCAGTGAAATTTGTGAGAAAGGTCCATTGTTGTGACAGCCAGTTCACCTAACAAATGAAACATTTGGTTCACCTGCTGAAACAATAGGGGTGGCGATGTAACACGTATCATATCATCACAATATGAAACAATTACAGTAAACATGTGATTACAAATTAAAAAGAGGAGCACACGGGAAAGTATCCCATTTCAAATGGACCTTGTTGGTGTGTATCAAGCCTAAATACGTGTCTTCATTTATTTCACTTGTATAATAAACGAAAGTGTTTTGTTATTTTATGTTTACCGTAAACCATGGTTACTTTGTGACCACAGGGGAAATTTGTGACACTTAAAAATGCTTAATTTCTAGGGCAGTAAAGCAAGAAATGAACATATATATTTGTGTACGTAAAATCATACGTTTAATTCACGCCTATAAGTTTTGAAAATTCTTTACTTAACATCCAAAAACAAACATTTTAAGTGTCTCAATGTTACTCTAGCTGTCACAAAGCAGCCCGGTTTAAGTTGTTTATTAATAATGTATAATAACTTATCAGTATAATAAATTTCGTAACTTACAATTTATGTACTATTGCAGCTTAGTGATCATTTTAACAAATAGCAAACAATAATTCAGTAGTTTGCTGTTCTAACAGAGAACTTAAACTCTTAGTAGGCCTACCTTTTGGACAGTAGCACAATAGCATAGTGTATACTCTAGAAAATCTGTCACTAACTTTTAACACAATGGAACAGTACATAGAGTTAGTAGTTCTTTGATAGCTCGTGATACTAAATAAAAACATTCTCTGTGTGAGTTACTGTAGGATAGTCCGCTTTGCTCCGCTTCCGCTTAACACTTTCCAGTCACTAGCGCCTGAGATAGCATAATGTGTATGGGTCAAATTTACGAAGCGGTTATCTGCATATCTGCATAATTCTAAATCGTCTAGGTGAGAATAACGCGTTAAAAAAATTCGGGGCGTTACCTCAGCTTAGAAAATAATAATTAGGACCAATTGTAGTATTTTGCTATAAACTGATTAGAACCTAATTTCAGATAATTTTTTATGTAAACATTTCGTACAATAACGTAAATGTAAGGTCACTTGCGCCATAAGTGAATATTATAATGTTACATAAAGGGCACAGTTTCATATGAAATATTTCACGACAGTTACGGAGTGCGCCTGTTCAGTGACTCGACTGTAAGGGAAATGCGTGTACTGCTGTCGACCTGAAACCCCTGCCTGTGCCTCACACACTTGGCGTATGAAAATAGATGGCGCGCGTTCATTTTTGGCACAGCAACCTGAGTCTTGGAACGTAGCGCTGACGTCCACCGCCAAGATAAAAAAATCTCTCTGTGTCAGACAAAGCGAGGAAATGATATACCCTGGCATGGCAGCTAGAGACAAAAACATTGCTGATAAGTGTCTATAAATTGTTTACAGTTAATCGTATGCTTTTAAAAAACTCTTCAACTAAAATACTGCAGATATAAAACTTGTGTTTTTGTGCAGTGTTGCTGGCAGATAATTTATGAAATACGTTTTCATGCACAGAGAAAAATGTTTGATTGATTCAACCGTATATATGTTTGTATATGGCCAAACAAGTATGTATTTGATTCAACAAAAATTTTTTTTGGCTGAACAACATATGAAACCCGCCAAGTATAGGCTTTGTTGTCCTAACAAAATGTGTATTTGACTAGACTAAACCATCCTTATGGGATAACTATACCTGCCAGGCAACCAAATATTTGGTTGGTTCAACTGTTACACACTTGTTTGGCCATACACAAACATATATACGGTTGAATCAACCAAACCTTTTTCTCTGTGTGTGTTAACGTTCAGTTTTAAATACGCGTTTGAATATAAATCGTTTAATCAGTTAACCGCATTTTAGTTCAAACATGATTAAAGTTCGTGTAAACACGACACAAAATATTGAATAAAATAATAATTAAAATATCGGCGAAATTTTATCCTTCAGAAGGATTTATAAAAAATCAATTCAAGATGCCGATAAATTGCTTCCTGATACCGACTACGAGTAGCTAACAAACTCCACTCATATCTCATAACGAAACAAACATTTTTAGTAAAATTAACTTTAGTAAATAACTATACCACACCTGAACAAGCTCTCCACAACTCGTCCCCTAGCTATTCCCGAACGATTTGCAATAAATCCAATCAAATAAAATATAGGGTTTTCTTTGAGTTTTTCGAAAAAAAAAAATTCGATTTTGTATTCCAAACACACCCCACTCATGTCTCATAATGTAAAAAAAATTAAAACTGTTCATGTAGCCATACACGAAATCCTTTGCAGGCTCAGATACGGAACTAAAATTTAGTTTACATTCAAATATAAAACCACGAAAAATATTTGGCTAAATTGCACAAGCAGAAAAATTAAGAGGTTGTTAAGCTTACGGTAAATAAATATACATTAACAGCAAAGACTAGCGTAAAACACATATTTAGTGTTACTGAATTTATTAGGGAACATTATTTATTTCTAAGTAAGGGAACTATTTCTAACATGACTCTTAAAACTATTAGAACAAGCGTAATGATTACTATTTCACAATTATGACATCTCAATTTTTATTCACGTTTCTATTGACTTGGTTCATATTTAAACAACGTATGCGCTGAAGCGAAAAATGTTTTCTTTTAGTGATAGAATGTTCGTAATATTTGCGTGGAGTGTTGTACTCTGTTGAGTATAATTGCAGTATAATTTGAGCACCACTTATGGGCAATACTTGTTAGTATTTTTTGGTATATGTCACAATTAAAGAAGAAATGTATAGTATATGCGGTGAAAGGAACATATCGTACACATTTTAGAATTAAAATTGTCTTTCCTTGTGACGTCATTATAAAATATCAGCAGTTATTTCCCTTGAGAGGTGTCATGTGCTACTGAAGTTGTATAATGGTAAGGTAGGAGGTAGCTGGACAAGTGAGGCATATGCGAGCATAGTGACTGGAACCAAGTAGTCAGGTAGAGTAGTGCAGTATAACAGCAGCAACTGGGCCGCCCTAACAACGCAGAGCAGAGCAAAGAACAGCAGGAAGGGAAGGGTTGTGCAGGATGTGTGTGGTGATGTGCGTACAGGCAAGGGTCACCTCGCTTGTGTGACCTTCGCAGGCGGCCGCAGCTTCTCGCGCCGCAAGAACCTCACTCACGAGCCGACCAGTGTCAAGGATGACGTCACCTTCCTGTCGCACTACGAGAGGGCGCGCGACGCTGCTAGCCGGCCAATCACAGCCTCCGAGACAGAGGCCCCAGGTGAGGCGTCCCTGCTGCCCCCGCCGCCCGCCTCGCTGCGCTGGGGTGTAGCCGCCGACATTTATCTACTACTATATCCTCCCCAGCCTCCCACATTGTAAATAGTGCAAGTTTCTAACAGCGCTCTGCACTGAAAATGTCGTAATTTTACAATCTCTGGCTAGCACTTATACATCGCATTTATAGTAATTTCTCACAAATATAATATTTTTCGGTTCAACATTTTTCGTTGACACGCACGTCAAAGTAGCGATTTTTACATTTTTGATACTTACGCAAACTGAAAAATATTTAAAAGGTATGTATGAAACAGTTTTGAGTTAAAATAAATATATTAAACTATAGAATGACACCTGTGTTATTACACGTAAATTTTTTTTAAAATAAATGCAAAAGTTGAGGTATATTCAGGAATTTTTTTAAAATGCTAACACTTTATGTACAACTACAAAGGTGTCATTCTGTATCTTAATGCATTTTATTTTACTCTAAATCATTTCATTCATATCGTTTGAGTAGTTTTTACTTTGGGTAAATAGTGAAAATAGTCACATCACTACTTTGACATGTCTTTGTACGAAAACTATGGAATCTAAAAATATTATATTTGTGGGAAATTACTATTATGAAGTGCGTAAGAGCTGGACAGTTTTAGTACAATTTCGAAATTACTGATTTTCAGGTGCAAAGTGCCCTTAACCAATACATAGTCTAGGACACTTGCAGTACTTCAATTTGTAAATAGAACAAACTGAGTTTTTCCAAGATGCATTTCTTGTAACATCAGTATACAACTCACTGGTTTCTAAATTTTTTAGTTACATTACCATTGATGTGTTGGGAGTAATTTCACTATAAATACTTTTTTAAAACTTCAATACATCAGGGTGGTAAATGTGCAAGTAAATGTTTAAAGCGCACATTGTATTTCTCCGCCAAGAAGCGACTATATTACCCCAAGCTTCACATATCTGCGATCCTCACTGACGTTGAGACACTCGAGTCTAGCCCAGTTGAGATAAGTTGTCAAGTCAATGTGGTAGTTTCTACGTGTATTGATTATATGTTTGTTTACTTCTAACTAATTTTTATGACTTAATTTTGAAAATAAGAGCTGAAAGTACCTCAACGTTTTACTTGACAGAATTTGTTATACGTGATCTGACTGTTATAATTTATGTTATGGAGAAATTAATATAAAATAAGATTTTAAGGTAACTTACCTCTTAGGTCAAAGGTTCCTGTTCGCTCAAATTTTGAGGAAAAATATTTTTTAAACCCTGACACGGAGCTGATATCGTAAAACAATGTTATAGGTTTTCAAACACTGTTTTTTTCTATGAAGCCTAATTTAAATAACATACTATACACTTAGGTATTTTTCGCCTGTTGGTTACTTGAAATAAAATTTGGCCTAAATCCTTTGTAAAAATCTCAAAGCTATCTTAGATTAAAAAAAAACATTCGGTGTCGGGATACAAAATACATTAACGAGGAAACAGTAAAAATGGCTGGCACTTTATATTCATTGTTCTTATAGTTTCAACGATATTGATGTGGGATGTGTAAGATTAAATGAATTATGTTTGGAGCACATTTCAATTTCCTGCTACCAAGTAACAACGTACAAAAATGTAATTAATCATTTTTAACAGTAACATTTAAGAAATGCACAAATGAAGCTCAAGTAATCAAAGTCTTCCTTAAATTTTAACTACCGTACGTGAGTGATGTACAGAAGAAATATTGGTTTTTAATTAATTTAGGGAAAAATAGTTCATATAGGTTTTAAATCAAGAAACTACCTCTGTTTAGAAACTAATGAATGCTGTACAGTATGTAGTGATGATCGTATGACTGCCATTATCATATCACATATATTTGCGTTGGCAAATCGTAAATCCTTAAATCTCACCTCGCCAACAACGAATGTTACACGATGGAATAGGCTTGTGCAGTAATTGTGAAATTTACTTGCGTGTTCCGTAACGTAACTGCACACAGTATTTATTATTTATAAAATGCTGGTTCAAAGTGATTTCTAATTTGCACTGTACTTTTATGTAGATGGTTTTTTAAAAAATTAAGTGGTGAAACAGTTTCAAATGTCATAAAAATGTCATTTTTAAAACAATGTAATTAATAACACTGAAAATACAGTACTGAAGATAATAAAGCTAAAAATGTATTTTTTGCTATTTATATTGTAAGTATAAAACTGCTTGACTGGAACATTAATATGAACAGCTAGTGTGATTTTTTCATTGCATTAATAATTAGTAAATGTATTGAGAGTTACGCTTTAAAAATTTCAAAAAATTCTGACTTCCCCACAATTGTGTGTACTTGTTATACAACACCTCATCTCTTTAATTTATTTTTTAAAGCATTTGGAGCCAGTAAGGGAATAGTATAAGCTACACATTTTAAGCTTATACAAAACTGTAGTTAACTATAAAATATAAGAAAATGCATATTTGTGTGCAACATTCATGATAGTTGTAGTTGTGGCAGTTGTTTTTTGCATAGATGTGTTACTATGTGTCTGCTGAGAGACACACAAGCATAATGCGTTATTACAAGACCACTTCTTCATGGTAGTTATATGTTCTATTGAAGCTAAACATTCGTAGCTAATAAAGAGATCTTCCTCGAAGCAACACGGCATAATTTTCTCGGCTAGTTGATGTCACGCACCTCGTCCCCTGACAACACCCCGACACACGGCGAGCTACATCCCAGCTGTGAGTAGCGGCGAGCGAGCTGCAGTGTTGTTGTCCCTGCATTCCCCTGCTGTACTGTGACCGCTACTGCAACACGTATGCACTTCCCCTAGCATAGCTGGCGAACAGTTTCAACTATGTCGAAACCGGCTTAGTTTCTCTTCAGCTGCAAGCTTTAGAATTAGAACTGCTGAGTTTCTTCATGCTTATATTTCTGTCTTACAACCAAACATGAATTTCTTTAACACAACAAAATGTTATTAAAATAAATTAATGAGTGTTCCACCTACCGAAGCTTACTACAGGTTCTTGGGGATTTGACGGGCTCTATTAATGTTTCATTTCAGCTCTTGAATTTGGGATTGTTACGTGAGTGATAAGTACAATTTAAAACTTTCATTATTTTGCCATTTTCTTTTGTTCAGTAATCGCTTATTTTAAAAAATGGTTATAGTAGATTATGATTTTGGGTACTTCAGATTTTCCAACAGAAAAATTCTTTCTAGAAGACGTAACAAAGTGTTACCCGAATATAAATAATCACGTTTCATTTCTATGGTTTAAGATTTTAACCTACGTACATTTCATATTATATAAAATTATAATATTTATGTTGTCCATAAATTAAACAACATGTTTGAAACAAACCTAGGCGCACTGAAAAATAAGTTGTGTAAGCAAGGAAAAAAAATATCGCGTCAACAGCATTTGTAATAGACACCATAGCCGTAGTCTGTACGGCATAAATCCTCGTTTTTAAATATTAATTTAAACACCAGATTCATCATGAGATCAACTTATAGGATATATTAGTTAAATCTGTGTTTTACGATGTATTTTATAATATTCATTGAAACCAACGAGAAGATAAGATAAATTAGCGCAAATAAATGACGATGGTCTTCAGAACAAAAATTACTAACATAGTAAAAGTATATATTAGATTCTCAAGAATTATCATTACATTTATTACCTAGTGTACCAGCTCTCTCGTCCATTCAGTGTTCATGTTCACTTTGCTTACGAGCTTCAAAATATGGCTACACCATCAGTTCAGTGAGATGACCGATCATTCTTGCGTTTGTTGTTATGCTATATTAGCGTTAGCTATTTATTTTCAAATTCCTATTGTGCGTTTCTTTACAGAAGTCAAGACGTTGAAATCACTTTCATTGTATATATTTTAACTCAGCTCGACCCAAATGTGAACAAAAGCGCTGTTTAATACAATGTACAAACACGTTTCTTGATTAGTTAAATGCACATTGATTTTGATGTAACTCTACCGATTAGGAAATAAAAAATGTTTGGGATAAATATAAAAGAAATATGTTTTAAAGCCAACATGAAAATATTATATTTTCAAATGTGGATAAAGAGCATCAAAACTGTCATAAATAAATCGTGTTATTTTACTTAAAACATCAATATATAAATTAGTCTATTAACAAAGCGCCGTTATGAAAGACAGAGCAATAACAATTTTGGCACGCACGCATGATAAACATGCTTCGCAAAACTATTTTAAGTAACTGGAGCTTACATATTGTATTGTGAGTTAGCTACTAAAATATTAGATCTAGCAAATCACATCCACTGAGCCAATCTAGGAAATTATTGTCCTATGATTATGTGGTTTTTCATTATCTTATTATTACATAATTTTAATTGACTACTGACAGAAAAAGAAACGATGTTATTTTTATTGAATATGGCTGTGTAGTTATTTTTCAAAATTTTACCCTAGCAGCTGTATGTATTTAATTTTAGGTATAGACTGACGTAACCAAGCCAATGTATGAAGGAATGCCAGTAAACAGAAAAAGGGAGGGGGATAAATAAAAATTAAAAACCTATATTAACCCTTGTCCAAACGTGTAACCTTACAGATAATTTCACAAAAATCATTTGTACATTAAGACTTTTGTGGAGAAAAATAGGTGTTACAATTAAATTAAAATTTTACATCACGTGATAATACTAAAGAGAAGTTTGCTAACATTAAGAAATATTTTGATTTTCACACTCTACGAAAAAGCAGACCACTCATGGAACTGTAAGGGGTAACTAAAATAGTTCCTAGAAGCTTTTCTGTAGCCGTAAACAGACGATGATTTACTATTTAGTACAGTGTTAGTGTAGCTACCTTCCTCTAGCGCCTGCAAGATATCTAATCAAGCAACTCGCGCTGCATACGCGACAAGCGGACGGCCTTACCACAGCGGCGTAGCCAGGGCGAAACGGGGGTTTGTTTTAGAACCTGTAGAAGGCGGAGGTGTGGTGGTGTATAATTGATTTGCGAGTGTTTTTTGTCAATAACGTCTCCATGTTCCTTTTCCTTGCAGGACCTGTGGAGCAGGAACAGGCATAAAGCCTGGCGCGGCTCTCTTCACCTCTAACAAACCAAACCAACAAAACAGAACATTTCAACACTTTTTAAAAATATTATTTCTTCTATCCCTCTGTCTTATTCCTCTGAACAATCTGTCAACTTACTAAATGTTTGTTTCTCACACGATATTCATGCTTTTCAATAATCACAAGCATTTTTTTTCGTGTGGCATTGGATTAACTCCACAAACGAAGATATCACGTTAAATAAATTTAAGTTAAATGGAATGTGTACGAAGCTATACTGTGTATAGATATAAAATGCAAATAAATGTTGCTTGGTTTTTATCTAAAGTTATCTTTGTCTTTAATTGAAACAGCACAGCTAAGGAACTATCACCTATCAGGACGTCACGTTAGGTTTCATGTATATGTATGTATGCGTATATATACATATATTTGTAAGTTTTCATTAAACTCTAGCGTGGTAATATTTTGACAACATACGTGACTCTATGACGATATATTTTTGAACGAAGTGCAAACGAGCAGGGAAATTCGTTTACCTCATCTAAACTATTGTGAGATATAAAACGTTTCGCTGTAATAAGTATGATTTTTACTTTCTAATATTTCCGTATTTTAATTAAAAATTTGACTGTGATGAAATAACGGATTTTTGAAAGTAAATGTTGTTAACTATATGCGTAGTTAATTTTAAAATAATTCTAATGGTACCTCCGCTTGTTTTGCAAGTGAATTATTTTGATACAGCACTAAAATGACTTTCATACAAATTGTCTCCGGCAGACAATTTTTTTTTGCGTTTGATGAAATATGTTTATTGTTATTTATGCAGAATATGTTGATGCATAGACTTATCATGTTTCAAGCTCTTGGCAACACTACGCTAAACATTAATGGTAAAATTGTTTTGGTTTACGGTATTGGCACATCCTGAAACTCACGGCGACCAATTACCTAGACGCGGAATTGTACATTTTGTTTTTGTATCCGGCAACATATGCTACGATTAAGAAACCATATATTGAAATAATTTTCTCTTTTCACAACGTCGGCAAGTTAGATTATGGAATTTTATTTTCACTAAGTACGTTATTTGGACTGTACTATTGATATACCGTTATTTAGAGTGTAGATGTAGTTTTAGTTTAGCTAGACCCAGATGTTTATTAATAAACGTTTTTTGTTTTATAGAAATGTGACGTGACATTTCCTTAGTTTTCCTTCAGTTTCAATACCTTAGAACTCTTTCTTCAGTCCCATAGTGCAGCATGTCGCTACTAGAGAATCATGTTTTGTATTTTGTTCTCTTGTTTTAGCAATTTATCTAAACATTTTTGTTTCAACCAGCATGGTCCTGAACTGCAAAGGATGAATTTTTTATGTCGTTTGCTGTATTTTTTCAGGGTTTTTTTTATTCCAGTGAGATTTTCACAGAGATACATCAAATACCAATTTTAATCTGCTGAAGAAGCTTAAACTTAATTTTTTAACCTTCAGCCACATATGTTTTTTTACACAGCAAGGTTCGAATTTTTTATAAGTGAGAGAGTTTTTGATGGAAATGTAATATAGTATGCTATTAATTAAAATTTTAAAATTAATATAAAAACAAAAACAATATTTGATATAAGCACGTATTTTGTGTCAGCATCCATACAAACGACCTAACTGTTTAAATTACGATTACTGCTTCAATAAAATACATAACACTTTTAAGCTGAATGTTACTACGTAAAACTTAAAGTTTTGCATATCAGGTTCGCAGACTTAAACATAACATAACACAAAAGTAAAGCTTACATTTTCTCTGAAGAGCTACTAAATGACTATGGATTAGTGTTTCACTATCAGTTCACTGAAAACATTTCCCCGAGAGTGTGAAGTCATGGAGTCGACGGTGCAGGTCTTCAGGAAGATGACGCTTGCCGTAGTAAGTATTCCCAATGCGACGAGTAATGTGTACTGCATCACAAGCATCTATTGTCGTGCTGTGAGCTGATGTACTGTTCTGCTGCTGCAATGTAGATGTTAACTGGTTCTTACAAGACCGCTGCAGCCAGACATTACCTGGTACTGTCTGCCAGAGGTAGGAAGTTAGTCAATAACGCAACAGATGACCAATTATAAAGTCAAATGTTTTGTTTCCCCAACACTGCAAACAAATGAGGTTAAGATATTCCTGTAGGTAGCTGCACCTTACGCTCTGAAAAAAATCTGCGATTATAATGATATAAACGTTTTTTGACGTGTTTGCAATCAGTGTTTGAAACTATAACTGCTGTTTCTTAGAACTCAGGAAGTGCTTTTTTTATTTCCCTTTAACAGAATAAAATTAAATCTATTATTTTTACTTACTGCTCAGTTTCAACACAGCCTCGTAAATTAAAATGTTTTATGGAGTGATTTGGTAATTGTTCATAAAAGTAGAAAAAATCAACCTTGGAGAGTAATCAACAATTGCTTCATTGAGAGAATAAGATAAATCGTTAGTTTAATTTAGTTAAATTTTTACCCTCCCGTGTATAAAAACAACAATGCCGACAGAAAACCTTATTTGCTAGTCAAGTCAAGTGTAGCGCTGTGAAGGAATATGTGGGTCGTAGTAATAATGCATCTCTTTAGTTCTGAACATACTTGTGATTTGGAAACATTAATTTCACATAAACATTGTTAAAATGTTTTTAGTTTTAATCTGTAGTTTAGAAAGTTTGGTATCAAATAAAAAAACAGGATTTTTTTTTTCAGGCACAAACAATTTCATATCCTTTATGTGGCGTTCTCATAATTCTGTCTTGGATAAGTTTAGCTACCAGACTTCTCTGACTGCTCCCTTTTTCAACAACGACCACATAACAATTTTTTGTGTTGTAAATTATGTTTGTTTACTTAACGTTAATCTCTTCCACAAAGTGTTAATGTCTATACAATTTAGAAAATTGTTTGAGGAGTTGAGTTACTGAATTTTAATAAAAGCAAAAGCAGCGCAAAATTTTTACTTAGCAAACACGCTCATCTCATACCCCGAAAAAATTGTTGTTTTCACATTTGCAGTGTTAGGGAACCTGTAAGTTTTTTTTTTCGTGGACTTACGTTGTTTATGTAAAGTTCGTTCAGTAGTGTTGTACTTAAATTAACACACAGCAAAGCTATGCTGATCGTGCCTAAGTATGTAATAAACTAATTAAATTGGAATAAAGTAACAAATGCAGTATACTAATACAATTGTTACCGTATATGATAATGTGACCAATTTTTCCAAGTTACTACAAAAAGCATGAGCAGAATGCAATCTGCACTACATTTTATTAATGTTGAGCTTTTATAAAATGTGATAACCTTAAATGTAAGATTAATCAGACTAAAAATTAAACCTGTTTATTTAAAAATAAATTATTAAAATGCCAGTCTATTTATTCGTACTGTATCCCATATGATTTTTGTTTGTGTATCGATCAATAATTTGTTACTTTTATTTCAAACAACTTGTAATCGTTCCTAACATTCATATAATTAAAAAAATTAATAGCTTAACCACCAAATTATTAAGTATAATAGCATTAACTGTGTTCTTGATTTCAGGTTGAAAATAAGTAGCGTGGAAAAGATTTTTTTACTATGCTTAAAAAATAGTATTTCAAAGTCCAATTAGATAAATTTAAAGAATAAATTTTTTAATAAATTATTCATTATAATAATGTATCGCCTTTTACACTAATAACAAAAATTACTGAGACGTTCCTTCAGAAATTTTTTTGCAAGTTTGTAATTATTTAAAACCAGAAGTTTGAATTCAATATTTTGTCTTATGTTGCATGGTATAAGTTTTTTTTTTTTGTATTTGCATGTGTGTGGTGGCTGTTTTTAAGCAGTTTGTCAGCATAAGTCTGTGAGTGTAATTCCTGCAATATTCGAGTAAGGCTTGTTAATATGTTTGGGAGTTCATTTAATATCATGTTATGAGGAGTGTTCTTGTAATGTAATTTAGCTTCCCTCTGTGTGTCCAATTACTGGTCTCAACTAAGTACAGTGCTTCAGTCATTAATCAGGCGCAAGATTTTTTTGTCAACAAAACATTCACTCTAGAAAACTGTATTGGCAGGGTTTGCATTGTAGGCGGTATTTATATGGACGTGCTTCGAGGTATGCTACCGCACAGAAATATATAGTTGTATACTGATCTACAAACAATCATGTAATGAAACAATGCGAGTCTAGCTACATTGCCAGGAAAGTTCAGTGGTTTCAAGATACAGTTTAATGCACTGTAGTTATTTCTATTCGGGTCCAAATCGAGCATTTAAAGATCCACCTCAAAAGCTTTCCTTCCAAATCCTTTGTGACAGTTAACTAGCATGGATGAACAATAACGCAATAGGAATACTTAGTTTGGTTGAGATTTGAAGACCGTGTACATGCTGGCCGGATAACCAGTTTAACCTTAATTTAAGATCAGTCTGCGATTAATAATCTGCCAAATGAGTGGAATGATACGTGTCACCTAGGCTTTTACAGGGGCAACACGAGTGTTCATTAAATACGTATATGGCAGTCTCAGGCCTGGCAAGGAGCCAAAAAAATTTGGACACCTGATTCAAAATTATGGCCTTAGTGTTATTCCTTGTTCGCTGTTTGGTAATTTCTGCAAGGTCGTTTAAATCATCAGAAACCAGCCATACAAAATTAACTACGCTGTGGCTAAAACATGTATACTGTTTTTTTTCCCACAGGTACCAGTAGGTTGCGAACAACCTACAAAGTACCATCCAGGCCCAGCAGATTCTACAACCCAGCGCTATACGTAGAACCTACGAAAAGGGTAAGACGAAAAGTGTTAATATTATCTAATTAATCAGCCTACTTGCAGTGACAATTATACCTCAGTTCTATTCCTTACAGCGCCATCGGCCGGTCCCGACGCAAAGTCTTCGCGTGCGCATCCAAACGTAGCCTCTCTCTTTCTCGTCCTAACACAACACGATAAATATTAACTGACTCTCACATTGAATTTTATTTACATTTTTATTGTGCTCGGCTCTGTTTAACGCATGAAGTTGTTAAGGAGACACTATTTTGTGTATTAATGTAAAGAAACACAATTACATAAACAATTAAACATCTGCCAGACGTCAGGTCTCTTTTGGTTCCGGGGGCTTCTTACATTATCCCATCCCATCAATTTTGCTCTCCTCTTGACGGCAACCCTCATCCTTACATATTTTACTGACTGTCACCGGGACATATGAAAACATATATTTAAGGGGAATACAGTCTCTGAAATGCGAAAGGTTAACCGCGTGGTACCAGGGGCGTCATTTGGGGCTACAGGGGTGGGGGGGGGGGCAAATGCCCCCCCCTGCATTTGGAATTTTTGTGTATAAATATATTTTTTGTATTTTTAAATGAAAATAATGCTAACTTAAGGACATAAAACTGAAGTTTTATTATTAAAGTATCTAATTTATACATGCTTAATTAATAAAAAAGATAAAACAAGGTCACTGTCGTCAGAAAACAAAATCTTGCCCCCCCCCCCTGGAAAAACCTGAAATGACGCCCCTGCGTGGTACAAGCACTGCATGGATCCGGTATGAAAACTCATACAACCAAGTGATGACTGTGACATTGATAACATTTTATTTTCGAGAAACTATTATTTTAAGCCAAAAGCACTTAAAAGTTTTGGCGGGTCCAGATTTCAAATTAACGTTACTGGTGCCCGACCTTGAAGCTGAGATAGTTAGGAGGTGTGACATGTGGACTGATGCTGTGTTGCATCATCCACATTGTGTCTGTAGATTTGTACTCCATTTCAGCTCCTTACGAAGACTTCATGAACGTGTCATTAGTTTCATCAGCCTCCTCGTTATTATGTGTCTTTTGTAACCTTACATCACTCGGCGGCATATAGTTTCGGTTCTACTAACTGTGTTTGTCAAACGTCATCCTTTGTTAAAAATCTAGAACTTGCATGTGTATAAAAATTCCGTAAAATTTTGAATTTGCATAATGATATGCTGTCAAGCATTATTTTCTTGTCTTATGATATTAAATATAGCAATTCAGTTACACCCTCAAAATATTCAATTCTACAGGTTTTATAATTTAAGGGTCTCGGCGTCAGTCACCATTTTGAATTATTTTATTTTTCGCTCTTATGAAATTTTGAGAAGGAAAATATGAAATTTGCTATGACAAAATCAATTCTATTTATCTTGCGCTGCAACAAGAGCATCGCAGTTAAACTTTCAACGTATATTTAAGCCGCAATTAGTTCAGCAAGTTAAGAATATAAGTACACTGTTAAAAATTTCCGTAAATTTACGGGCAATTTTACGGAAACGTCTGTTTAACTAACGGAAACGTTATTTTGTAACACAGTTATAAGTAATTATGTTTCATTAATTAAACACATGAAAAACTACGAGAAGGAACTAAATAAATAACCAAATGCATTAATGCGCCTGCATCCTAAAGAAGTCACATAAATATGCGAGTTTCCATAAGTGGAGCTAGTTGCCTTCCGTAAATTAACGGACACTTCTGGAGAATTTTTTACCAGCACTTCTCCGTAAAACAACGAAAATTATTTTTAACAGTGCCACCAAATTTTTTTAGGTTTTTTTTTAACAACTGTCATTTAGTACTCCTTAGTAACATAAACATTTCACCAGCATTCAGTATCACTTGAAATACTCTCATGTACACCGTGATAAATTTTAACGGAAATATACCGTTAATATACGGAAATAGTGTCCGTAAAAGTAAAATACGGAAATGTCTGTAGTAAATATACACTACGGAATCATACGTAATATGTCCGTAAGTCTGCTGCGGACACTTGCACCAAAAAATCGGAAATTTATAAGTTACACAGATGTAAATATTACGGTTATATTTTAATAACATCACCGGTAAATCTGCAAATCTGTACAAATGCAATTGTAGCATTATAGAAATGTAAATATGGCTCAGTTCCGTGTGACGAAACTGTTTTACGGAAACTTCTGATGGATTAAGAACTAAGATTCCGTGAATTCACGGAGGTATCTGGAGAATTTTTTACCGGAAATTCCGTAAATCGACGGAGAAAATTTTTACAGTGTATACGTTTAAAGTTCAACTGCGATGCTTTTAATATAGTGCAAGGTAACTGGAATTGATGTTATGTTAGCAAATTCCAGATTTTTCTTCTCAGAATTTCGTAAGAGCGAAAAATAAAATAATTCAATATGGCGACTGATGCCGAGCCTTGATTATTCAAAGTGATTTGGTTTACTTAGTATATATATTATTTTTAACTATTATATTTACTTTTCTAGATTATTGGTAGAAAAAAATATTTAGTAATATTTGTAGTTAGAGGTTATCTGGAATTTTAATGTGCAGATATTTCTCCTACAATAAAACATTTTGGTAGCAGTTTTAAGTAGCAGACGCGGACCCCAATTGCTTGAGAGTCTATATGCAAAACAAATATTGCATTATAATTTTTATTGTTGTAAAATTAATGTCAAATTAAACAGTGCACTTAAAGTGCTATTATACAAAAAAATTACACAACCTACATCACATATATTTATGCTTATACAATTTTTGTCCATGTTCTTATATGCATGAAATATTACAATTATGATTTGTTTATTTTTTAGTAATGACAATTGTCAACACACATATTATGTCAGTGATATATTTGCAACTGTGTAATTACTAAACGACATACTTTTTAGGTGAGTAGCAGCTTTTAGTACTAATTTAAATTTGGTTAAAGGTATAACAAGCATTCTCCAGTCTTTTTTACACTATAATTTGGCAATACATGAGTCAAGGACAAATTTTTACAAATATTAAAGAAACAAAAATCCTAGAAATAGTCAAAATCTTCGTTGTGTATGCTGTTCGACTTGTATTTACTGTGTATGTTCATATGCAGGATTATTCTCTCGAGAGCCCCAGTGAGTTGTTCTGCAAGCCCCGGGCAGAGAGACAGACCTCAGCCAAGGACGAACCTGTACCCTCTGATGACGCCGACACCGTCAACGTGCGGCTGACCCGCAAGAAGAAGAAGCAAGAAGATCAGTCCCGGATAGAGGAGGATGAAGAGCTGGCTCGCCAGGCTGAGCTAGCAAGGCAAGACGAGTTGGCCCAAAAAGCGGCCAGGGAGCGCCAAGAACAGCTGGAGAGGAAGCGCCAAGAAGAACTTGAAAGACAAGCAGAGCTCGAGAGACTGGCAGAGCTAGAGAAGAAAGCTGAAGCCGAGCGCATAGCAGAGGAAGAACGGCTGGCGGAATTGGAGAGACAAGCTGAGGCCAAACGCCAAGAAGAAGAGCGTCAAGCAGAATTAGAAAGGCAAGCAGAGGCAGAACGTCAAGCGGAGGCGGAAAGGCAGGCGGAACTGGAGAGGCAAGCTGAGGCTGAACGTCTAGCAGAAGAAGAGCGGCAGGTAGAGCTGGAGAGGCAAGCTGAAGCCGAGAGACAAGCTGAAGCCGAGCGCCAAGCAGAGGAAGAATTACAAGCAGAATTGGAAAGACAAGCCGAGGCAGAACGCCAAGCAGAGGAAGAACGGCAGGCAGAACTGGAGAGGCAAGCGGAGGCCGAGCGGCTAGCAGAACTAGAGAGGCAGATAGAAGCTGAACTCCAAGCGGAACTTGAAAAAGAGGCTGAGCTGGAAAGGTCCAAAGATGAAGATAAGCCTGATGTAGAGGACGCTGAAGAAGGAAAAGCAGAGGACGAAGCAGTCGAGAATGAGACGAGGACCACTCAGGACGAGCAGTCAGAGGAGAAGGAACCAGACCTTCCCGCAGAAGATGTTCCAGCCGCTGAAGAAACTAACGATTTCTGGAAGGAAGACGAAACTGTAAAACAAGAAGAAGAAACGCCTGCTGAAGATCCTGTGGTGGAGGAACCACTATCGCCACAGGACGAGCCTGAAACAAAGGGCCCTTCTTTTGAGGAGGTTAAAGATGAAGACGCAGAGGAAGAATAAGATTGTTGACTAAAATGGTGACAACGTTATCTCCTTATCCAGAAGGTTGAAGGAAAGTTGATCATTCCACCTGTTAATAAAGACAAAACTTCGGGGAACTGTCTGCATGAAGAGCTAATACCATGTATATGAAGTTGGAGTTTCTTTATCTTCTCCTTCGAAAAAGGATAAAGCTGAGCTTCTCAACGAATTCTGTGGAAACGCTGCACAGCCACTTACGCATACAAAAATGTAAAACGTTAACTTATACAATGTTCAGCAAATTAAGACAAGAAATAAAAAGTCGATACTATGGTACAAACACGGGTATCAAGGAGATAAAAGTTGTACCCAACACTTTACAAGAGAAGATTTTAAAAAGTTGTTATAACATGTTCTCAACTTTTATTTTTAATACTGTTGCTTTTGAAAGTAACTCCTTAAGTAAGCTGAATTGTTTATATAGTTTGTAATATATGCGTGCTTTAAAATTTCTCATAATATATTTTTTGTAATGTTTAGGTTTGGTATTGAATAAAATATTCTTATAAGTTAGTAGCACCTTAAAGTTTTGATACTATATTCCTTTAAAGGGTAGAATTAATTCCTTATTTAATAATCACTGCTAAAAAGTGCCTGAATGTTTATGACTTAAGTTTTAGATGTGCAAAGAGTTACTATTTAAATTGTTGAGCAGCCCGTCGGAGTCAATACTGTGATTATAGAATGTTACAAATTGATTTATTCCCTTTGTCTTCGTTATATTTGACTATTATGTGTGTTTGTCTTGTACTATTGTTTCGCGTCTCTGTTTCCTTGTTAAAATAAAACACCCTGTTTCTTGAAGTATTAACCTAAGTGTTTTATTTAACAATTCCAGAGTATTGGTCACTATGGCAAAGTGCAGGAAATTATTTAAAAAATGTTCTACATAACCTATTGCCGTTTGCTGATGCATATATGCGGTCAAACTATTTTTGTTTAAACTTTGACAAATATTTTTGATATAAATTCTTCACACATATCTAATATGGTGGCTAAAGTACAAGCTAGTAAAGTTGCTCCAATTTATGTATGACGATCAAAAATTTCACTACAATACCTTATTTTATTAAATGGGAAACACGTTCTTCAAAATAAAGAATGTTCTCGACACACAATATAGAAACTGCACTGTGATGATCTCTATCAAAAGATTATTCGTCAAATAAGGGCATATTAAAATTAGTTGCTCACCGCGGTGATGCGGACATGTTTTACAATACTTCTCTTTGCACCCTGATAAACATAATAATTCTATTACCTAGTGTACCTAAATTAAAACTGACGTCATCTTTGTACATTTTATTTATTCCTCTCTCTTTGGTCGAGAACAACATTATGTAATGTCTGCATTGAGTTCTGGAACGTTCTGTATATTGTTCAGATGAAAGTAACCTGCACGACTTTTAGTTTAGGCTGTTTAAGTTGTAAGCTATTTCCCGAGATTTTTACGATATTTCATTTTCCCTTGGCATAACATGAAAGGCCGATTGTTAAATGTACTAGATAATTAAATAAAATACATTAATCACATTTGTTACGAGGGATATAGAAATATTTATTATAAATCCAAATTTGTACAACTTTTGGTCTTTAATTGAAATTTAATTTTCTTTAGAAAATTTCGAAAATGATTTTAATGTTGTGATAGAATTAATTTAAAGGAGGTTATACAAAGTAACTCTAACAGAGTAAATCCCCTGGCACAAATAAACATGGCCCTGTCCTCTGACGTCCTCTGTCCTCACCCACAAAACGATGCGCGGACAAACAATGCTGGCACAATTGGCTAGCAGGAATATGTCCCCACACGTGCGTTCCGAAAACTGCCAATAGATAGTGTAGATATAAAAAATCACTACTCATTATGCACCAGTCAAACTAGAGGTATAGTTTATTAATGAAAAGTTTTTATAGAGCTGTTAGAAGTAATCGTACGCAAAGAAAATTATAGTTCACTAATTTTAAAAATTTTCTGTTTTTTTTTTATGTTAGGCATTTTACTATTAAGTATTAACTTTTGCGTTAGGTAACGAAAAATGGAAAACTTAATGGTAAAATAACCGAACTTAACCAAAACTAACCTAAACCAACATAAACTAACCTATTCTAATCTAATGAATGTAACCTAAAGTAATGGAAAACGGAAAATTTCGAAGTTTGAAAACTACAATTGTATTTACGTAGGACTACTTCTGACGTCTAAAGAAACATTTTCCATTTGTAAACTATACCCTCTAAAAGCAATAGTTTGGCTGGTACATGACAAGTAGTGATTCTTGACGTTTACCGTGACATTTAATTTTTATGTTTACCTTACCACAGTAAAATGTTTATAAACATAATTTTCGTGCACATTTTCTGGTTTGTTGTTCTTTTCCTTCTTTTTGAAAGAGAGCTGAGGGGACATGGGACAGGAGACAGAATTAAAAATTAACCAATTCTCCGAGGACAGAGGACAGGGGACATGTGAGGACATGACCTGAAGTCACATGATCACACCGGACCAATCACAGCTCTTGTCGTCGTATGGACAGAGGACAGGGACATCCGAGGACAGGGGACATGTCAATTGTGCCAGGGGCTCAAGGTAGGTTTGGTCAGTCACGCGACCATGTTTGCTTAACCACCAGGTTAATTTCCAAAATCTTGAAAGCAGTTCAGGGTCTTGTGGCGCTTGGAAACTGTACCTGATTTACTGTTTGAACTCCTCAAGGCAATGAGTTTGCCCTACGCAGTCTGACTTCATGACTTAATATTGCCGCCTATAAACGTTCCTTGAGCTCAAGGCAGTAGCTAGTAGAAATATTTTAAAGATACACAACTGCAGGTTCACTTATGGCGAGTATCAAGAGGTTGCGACAGTTACCAAGCTGATATCATTAAAATTTATTTCCGTTTCAAGATTTAAAATACATTTGTTAAAAAATACTTCAATAGAGGCTTAACTATATACTTTATTTTGCATTATGTACGTTACATACAAACTACTAATTGGTAATTATAAACCTTTTTTGGTAATTTAAAATTTGTGTAATTTATTATGTTTCAAATTATATAGAAAGCCGAATTGTACTCAGTGACAATGAAGTATAAAATGCGCACAGAGACGTAAAATGAAATGTTTATATGTTCAACATAGTCAGTCATTGACCTGACTATATTCAGTTACAGTATGGAACTGAATAATTTCTGCCACAGAGGTGGTGCAGCCTCTTAATGGTCGCTTTTTAGACTGTATTGTCTTCCAATTTGGAACCGGCTAGTCGGCTTTTCGGTGTTCGCCTTGTGGCCGTGTGTTTGTGTGAGTGAGGCACGGCGCGTTAGGGCGATGTTGACCGGCTCATCTGGTGCTGTATCGCCTCTATTGCAAGACAATGAAACAGCGTGCAGTAGTGGTATCGCAGATCACTCGCCTGACTGATACATTCAGTGGTGACCCTGTATTTTTATTGGTGGAAAGTTTTTAGCACTTTTCTACCGTAGTTTCACACCAATCCCACGGGTACTTGTTTAGATATTATATATTGAAAAGGCCTGTTTTAGTAACACTTTAAATGGCTCCAAAATTATCTTCTTTCGTGTGTTTTGAAACTAGAATTCCAACTTCGTTAGAAGTGTAAGTTCTTTTAGTAAATACACAGGTCAAAAACACTTCTTAGAAAAAAGGAGTTCTACTAGCACGCTGCAACACTGTTTACATGGCAGACAGGCGTGCGCCTTAAAGTTGACATTTTCAGAGTCGCAAAAATGTCGACAGTCGGTTGTTTCAAACCTGAAAGCCAAGACAGCTATTACAATAGCCGCGATAGCCCAAACACATCTTGTAACCGTTGCAAGTTTTATCTCAATATTTAAAACTTACACAGAGGTGAACATGTAAAAATTTTTCACACTGTTATAATCAAGCAAACAACAATTTTCAAGTTTTAAGTTAAACGTTACTTAGTCTAAGGTTCACTTTTGATTATTGAGTGAAAGATTTATTCAAATTTAAAACTAATATAACATTTTCGTTTGTTTTGTGAAAGTAATCTTCGAGCAATGTCATGCTTTTGCAGTCGAGTATTCCGTATCCAAAGAACAAATTACGTAATACGCTAAACATTTGGGAAATAATGTGTCATTTTCACACCCTTCAAGCTGTTCTTCACTTGTACTGTTTTGTTGGAAGCAAATACTTTGCTTTACCGAGTGTCAAAAGCGTATAGTTGGCTTATCCAGAAATATGTGGTAGTACTTGATCATTCTTAAAGTAATGTAACAACGTATTTAAAACGTGGGTATATAAAGTATGACTTTATTGCACAATAAATATTGTGAAATATGACACGCTTTATCAATAGAGTCAATTCAGAGCTGTGCAATGTTTTCTAAGTACAAAACGCCAGATTTTGAAGCCATTTCCGTAACTATTTTGAAATATTTTGCAATCTAAACGAAGAGAGAACAACAAAAGTTTTTATTAGTCTTCAAACAATTTCAAAAATGTTTAATTTATTTTATTTTCTAAAAATATTGTACTAGGTTAAGAACATTTAATATTTGAAACATTAGCCGTTCGAGAACTTTTTTCTTTCAAAAATAAGTATGATAGTGAAAAATAATGAAGTTCCCGTTTATACATACGCGAAAGTTAATAGGGTGTGCTGCATACATTTAAGTTGAATTATTGAATTAAGAATCACAGGAATTTGAAAGACAACATGAAACTGAACTGTAAAAGTACAATACTAGGAAAAGATTTTACAATCTCTTAGAGTAAATATTCTGAAATAATGAATAGAGTGACAAAAAAATTCAACGTATTTAACATATGAACGAATAAATATAATACCATCGCAAGCAAAGAAAAAACAAAGATGAATATTTGCATCCAACATGTTGAAAACGGAGCTGAAGATATGCTTGAAAGAGCCACAGGCCACATACGTAAACAAAGGGATGACTTTCCTTATATTCGAGTGTAACAAGCTACTAGTAGCCTCAGGACTATGGACTGTGGCAGAGGCACCTAGCATGGGTGTAGGATCCAGGTAGTGACAATAATAAACTCGTAGGCTGAATGAGTCTTTTGTGAATGTAACAGTTCCTGGTTGGCGGTTATGGGAGTCCATGTTGCTACGAGAAGAACTGCACGCGAAAAGGGAAGTTAAGTGTCTGCGTACAGTAAACACGCAGCCACTGGACAACACACTGTTTTTAGTCAGGTGATACACTAATTTGTTTGGTCAAGTATTTTTTCTGAGCACGAGCTAAATTTTTCAGGAAACCGATTTGAGAACCTGAATTTATAAGCATGTTTACTAGCTCCATAAACACGGAAGCTAAGAGTACCTACTATTTAGTCATTCAATAGATAAGTAATTTTATTATCATACTGTCTTTGGTGACAAGTCTATAAACTGAGGTAAAACGTATTTCTACAGTTGTAAATCATTTTTGTGAAATATAGAAAGCTACTTTTGCATTGATTACTTCCTCATAAATATGTGACAGGACGCAGTTATCCAGTTATTTGTATTATTTCTTATTTAATTTTACTAATGTATATTAAACAAAAATATGATTTTCATTTGAAAATATTTTTTCAATGCGTGAATTTTTACAAATATTTAGTAAGAACTTACATCAAACGGCAGGCCTACGATAGGAAGCTACATTTTTCTAATATTAGAATTTGTGATTTTTGAGGTTAGCATGTTTTGTAACTGAAGTCTTCGTTTCAAACAGAAAACACTATGTTAAAATAACAAACGAAGATAAGTTTTTATAGGCGTTAACAGAACAAGCCACTACAGATTAAGAAAAACTTTTACGCCTTCAAATAATTGTTTGATTAGCAAATAGCAAAAACATATATTTGTAGAATGAAATGAACGTGTGATATCTGAAGCATTCCGTAGCAGATTTATACAATTTTCAGATTTATTAGGGGCTCATGTAAGTACATATTCAAGTACATTACAGGGTAGCCATGACAATTCGTTAGTGTATTCCGTGGAATAACTTCTTCCTTAAAATTAAAAAATGAATCCAATACGTACGTTCAAAAGTTTTTAAACATGGCACGTGTTAGAGTGTCGTTGTAATGTATTATAAATCTGATTTTTCTATGAAACCCCTAAAAAACACATGACAATAATATTCATTTACGAAAAATACGAACATTTCAGAAATCATCGTAACTTTATTTAAGATACCACGTACACATCTGATATCCCGAGGCTTGGTATGTTCGTCGAAATAACATTCCTAGATTGCCGTGCGGATGTCTGTGTAGAATGTCAAATTCAAGTGGAATACAAGCTTACTGCTGGCTTAAATCTTGTGAGCAAGCAAGGAAAGTAAGTAAATTCAATGAAATGCAAGCATGCTGCTGACTTGCAGTAAGTCTTGTAAGCAAGCTTGCTATGCAAGTCACATAAATTGAAGAGAATGCAAGTTTACCGTTGGCTCGCAGTAAGTCTTATAAGCAAGCTAGGTAAGTAAGTATATTCAAGTGAAATGCAAGCTTGTCGCAGGCATACAGTAAATCTGATGTGCAAGCTTGCTAGGTAAGTGATATTCACATGAAACGCAAGTGAAATGCAAGCTAGTCGCAGGCTTGCAGTAAGTTCTGCGACAAGCTTGCTGTGCAGGTCTAACTCAAGTGAAACGCAAGCTTAGCACAATCTTGCATCTATCTGGGAATGTATTTATCAAAGGAGGTCCGTTGAACGGCCAAGTAATGCCTTCAAAAGTGCATAGCTTCGTGTCCTAAATATGCTCTCATTAAACGAATTCCGCCTATCCGAAGATTGCATTTTAAGGAGAGCCTAGAGATAGTCAAACAACGTACTGGAAATAAAGTAAGAATATCATGTTATATTCATTTTGATAAGTTCTCGAGGAGGTCCTATGAACGTTCTTGAATAATTGTGTGTGGCCGTCTCAAGTTCATCCTGTAAAGAGCTCCTATGTATTTTCAGAGGACATATTAAAGGTAGATTGAAATTCCTCGTAAAATACTTTTGACACATCTTCAAGCAGCAGTTTCCTGTCCCCGACGAACCACCTTGAAAATTATATAGTAAAACTAGCAGTGCGCTCGTGGGTTCGCTCGCGTGTGTCAGTCATAGCAGATGATATTTATTTAAATTGAAAAACCTCTATGTACACCAGATAGGCAGTTCAGTCATATAGTGTTAGAATGACAAATCTGTTCGTTGAGATAGGATAAAAAGGCTGTCTACGCGAAAATCAGTATTAAGTTTGTCCCTGCAACAAACAGCGACTTCGCCTGGACCTTATTTATAGTAACAGTAATGTTGACGTTAAGGGGCAGTTACAGTCTATTTAATGTAAGAGAGTAATCAAAGGTATACGTAGTTTACGTGGTATTAAGTCTGATTTCCCTCGATCATAACCATTTGTGATGGTGCCCTCAATAACATACTCGTTTTTCAAAACCTTACCAGTTTTGACAGGATAATGTTTCGAATAAATATAAACGTATTTGGTACCACAACCTTGACGTTAGTGAGATGGTGTATGTGGAATGACGCTGTTGAGGAACTTAAGTGGATAGTTGACTGCATAATACATTTTTACCATTTACCACTTTGACTTCATTCAATTGCGTTAATGTCATGTGTCTTACAGTTTTGTGTGTCAGAATGACACATTTGCACAGCCATTAACGGAATTTGAGCCCAGAATCTTCGGTACAACAAACTGTAGCTAAAACAGCTGCGCCACATAACTTCGAAATCTGTATATATAAAAGCGAAATACCACTCACTCACTGACTCATTCATCAGCACCCAGCCCAAATCGCTGAATTTAGGACAATGGAATTTGAATGTAGCTTCCCCTTAGCCCGTAGGCACCCAGTAAGACGTGGGTCGCGGTGGCTGAATGGTCAGATCATTCGCTTCCCACGAAGGCAATCCGGGTGCGATTCCCGGCGGGGTCGGACCCCGGATTTTCGCATGTGGGAATCGTGCCTGACGATGCCACTGGTCGGCGGGTTTTCTCGGGAATCTGACGTTTCCCCCGCCCCGTCATTCCGGTGCTGCTCCATACCCACCTCATCTCACCCTTCACCAGCGCTTAAGACCTCGATGTTGAGCGCTGACCAAAATCCCTCACTCACTCACCCCAGTAAGACGGGATTTTTTTTTTGCAATTCGAAATTTAAGGGGGTGAAAAAGGGTGAAATATGTTTTCAAAGAATCCTTGAAATATTTAAACAGGAAAGCCATCATTATTTTCTTAACTTCAAAATATTGCCCAAACAAATGCATATTAGGAAATTTTTCGATTTGGCATGATTCAAAATTAAGGACGTGAAAAGTCGTAACATGTGTTTTTCATTAAACCTTGATTTCTCTGACACCAGTTAAGATATTTGGATTATTTTTCTTTAAAATGATGCTTACTATTATGTCCTGGTTCTGGGATGTTAATAATAGATACTTGTATCTTGTCGTCCTTTATTTACGTTTATCATGATTATGTATACGATCAAAATGCGACTGTCATTTGTTTGTTTACAGCATAGAAATGCTCACAACTACCAACTTAAGTCTTACACAGTCACGTACATATCACTTACATAGATATCTGAAAAATATTTTCAGAATTTTTCGATATTCCAACTCTTAAATCGTTTAAAAAAATAAAATGTGTTTCCAATTACTTATCCGTGTCTCTTAAACCAGTTTAAATATTGAAATGGTACTTAAATATTTAAAAAGTAATTTTAGGATTTTTCGAAATTCGTCCTTGAGAGCCGTTAAAAAAGTAAAACGTGTTTCCAATAAATTATATGCACCTCTTATATCCGTTGAGATATCGAGCTAACTTTTGGATAAGAATGAAGAATATGTAAATATCTAAAATTTAAATTCAGGATTTAATGAATTTCGAAAATTAAGTATGTGAAAAGCAGTAAAATTATAGTCTCCCGAAAAATGAGAATGACTATGGCAAAAAAAATCAAAATAATTTTTTTAAACATCGTATTCTTAAATAAACCTCTTTGGGCTATGACCTGTACACACGAAAGAAGAATCACGACCTACCTTGAAGCATTCGTTCGGGTAGGCCTATTATATAAGTCTGTGGTGTGGTTGGTTTCGGGTTCGTATCAGGTGTAAGAATTTTACTTAAATTTATTTATTTGCGATGGGAATTACTATGATAGTGGCGTAAAAATCTTTGTTTGAAACACATTAAGGCATATATGACATAAGAAGATTGTATAACCACTAACCACTATTTTAAACAGAGTTACTCTTTACATTTCACTATTCCACGCGGGCAATATGAGTAATACACGCGAGCAAAGCCGTGGGCGCACTGCTAGTATAATATAAACTATAGTTTAGGTGAGATTTTTAAATATTTGTTGCAATTGGAGATTACAATTGGAATTTATTGGTTTGTGGACATACGCCAATGCTCATGTATTGAAAAACAAAGTGACAAAATACAAAGAAAATACACGAAAGACACAGAAAACGTAAGCAAAACAATTCCAGAAGAACTTCGTCAGTCTTTTATTTTTATATTTACATTAATTCTTTTTTTTAAATTTAATATTTCAGCAAGAATTCTAAAGATTGAATTCAGTCAATAGTTTGATAACACACAAACACAAAAGACAGACACGAAGAAAAACCAGATTCCCAATATTAGAAAATATGAAAAAAAAATACATAACTAGTGGACAGTGTACAACAAATAAAAACAAGAGACCATACAAGTTAAAATCAACGAAAAAATGCAACGTTTCGCGGATTGAGATCTATTCCCGACTTCAGGCTGAGACACAGCTGGTCGGAACACCAATATGCGAATGAAGTTCGCTAGAAAATTGGGGCTTATATGGCCTGGATGGTCTCAAAGTTGCTCGGCCAATAGTAGCAAAGCTTGTGTGATTGGCTGGGCTCCCGGCGAATAAGAGGCAAGTACTCTCCTGATTGGCTGAGCACCTTGTAGTGATGTTGGCTGGTGTTCTGCCGAGACTGTGAAACATAAACCTGTTTGTTCTATATAATTATTTTTCTGTAACACTGTTTCTTTTTTAATTAAAGGTATCCACATATTATTTAGTTCAATACTCTGTTGGCTTATGACGTTTTTGTTATTGCTATGTAAGCTGATTCTTTAATTTTCCTTTTAATTATGTCTTTTTCCTGAATAATTGGGTTAGCTGAGTCCCAGAGAATTTTGTGGTTATTTTCCCATGCACGTTCAGAAATTCTGGATTTCTGTATTTCGCCCTTTTCCGTGTTGTTCTTGTGTTCTTTGACGCGAGTGGATAATGTTCTACCAGTTTCTCCTATGTATAGAGACCCACATTCACATGGTATTTGGTACATGCATTCACGGGTCTGTTGTATATCTACTGTCGTTTTTACTTTAGTGAGAATGTTTTTTTTTACTGTGGAACTGAAACGGAATGCTATTCGTAGGTCGTACTTTGCTGCCCAGCCTTCTTATTTTTTCAGAGAGTCCACGGACATACGGAATAATCAGAGTTCCAGAAGGTGGTTTGTCTGCGGCGGCTTCGCACTTTGGCGAATTTGATTCCCTTAACTGCTTCTCAATGATAAATCTGGGATATTTGTTGGCCGTAAATTCATTTCTTAGATGGCACTTTTCCTCAATTAATGTTTTCTTGTCTGAGCATATCCTTTCTGCTCGGTTGGCTAGGGTGCGAACAAAGCCCGACTTTGTACTTGTTGGATGATTGGATTCGAAATGTAGGTATTTACCAGTATGTGTCGGTTTCCTGTACACTTTAGTGCTGAGTCTGTGATTTTCTTTGGAGACTAGAGTATCTAGGATAGGAATTCTATTGTTAGATTCTATTTCATTTGTGAACCGTATTGATGGCCGTAGTGAATTGAGGAAGTCTGAAAATTCGGCCAGATTTCCAGTCCATGTTGCCAAACAAGGAAAGTGTCGTCTACAAATCGCAGCCAAATTTTGGGCGGTGTAACTGTGTTACTTAGTGCCTCTTGTTCCAGACTCTTCATGAATATGTTTGCCATGAATGGTGAGAGTGAGTTCCCCATAGCCATGCCGTCTGTTTGTTTATAGAAATCTTCTTTAAACTGAAAGTATGTTGTGGTGACACAGAGTGTCATGAGTTCCATTATGGATGAGATGGGTGTGGATGTTCCTTCGCTAAGAGTGCTGTCATTTTCCAGTTTGGATTTCACTATGACGAGCGTTTCTGCTACTGGAACATTGGTGAACAAGGTCTGGACATCGAACCTCATCAAGATGTCAGACGGTAAAACCTCTAGGGTTCTGGATACAGAAATAAAGTGGTTAGATCCTTCAATGGATGTAGTTGTCGGGCCGGCTAGAGGTTCGACAATGCTTAGCAGATACTTAGACAGATTTTTACATGGAGAGCTGCATGAACTAATGATAGGCCGTTAGGGCATGTCTTCTTTATGGATTTTCGGAAAACCATATATATGAGGGGGCTTGCTGCTGTGGGGTGTAAGGGCTCTTCGTGTGCTTTCCGGTATATGAGTTTTGCACTTTGTGATAGCTTGGTAAACTTTCCGTTCTATGGATGCTGTTGGGTCCTTTTTAAGAAGTGTGTACCTATCTGGGCTTATAAGCTCAGTGATTTTGCGGTCATAACCAGTTCTGTCTAGAATGACTGTAACCCGGCCTTTGTATCCCGTGTGAGATTAGGTTTAGGAGGTTTAGCTGATCTTATAGCTGTATGCACCGTCCATCTGAACTCGTCTTGCTTGACTGCTGGTACCTTATATATAGCACTTTCTACAGAAGAAACTATATCGAGAACAGGAATTTGACGAGTAGCAATGCTGAAGTTAAGACCTTTATGTAAAACCAAATGTTCGAAATCTGTAAGTGTTTTGCTAGAAGCATTTATGACTATATTAGGAAGTTTGGTAGTCGGTTTGTCTTTTTTTTTTTTTTTTTTTTTTTTTAACTTTATCCAACCAGGCTATATAAGCCCCAATTTTCTAGCGAACTTCATTCGCATCTTGGTTTTCCGACCAGCTGTGTCTCAGCCTGAAGACGGGGATAGATCGCAATCCACGAAACGTTGCATTTTTTCGTTGATTTTAACTTGTGTTGTCTCTTGTTGTTTTTATTAGTTGTACACTGTCCACTAGTTATGTATTTTTTCCATCTTTTCTAATATTGGGAATCTGGTTTTTCTTCGTGTCTGTCTTTTGTGTTTGTGTGTTATCAAACTATTGACTGAATTCAATATTTAGAATCCTTGCTGAAATATTAAATAAAAAGAAAAAGTAAAAGTAAAAATAAAAAAACTGACGAAGTTCTTCTGGAATTGTTTTGCTTACGTTTTCTGTGTATTTTGTGTATTTTATTTGCATTTTGTCACTTTGTTTTTCAATACATGTTTGGTCAACAAAACATAAGCAATGGCGTATGTCCACAAACCAATAAATTCCAAATTATAGTTTGTTTGTTTGTCTTATATGCGTTGTATACCAGTCATCCGATTGCGATGAAGTTTCTGCAAAAATATTTGTGGGGGAGGCAAAAAGAGTTGAGGAACAAAAAATGATACAAAAAAATTGTTAACAAATAACAAATATATAAGTTGCGCATGCGCCTGCGAAGGTTTATACCAATTTAGAAGTGGAGCAGAGGGGCAGAATGGGACTCGCCCATCAACATACGTTAAAAGTCTAAAATACTTTAGTGAGTTGTGCGTGCATCCGCAAAGTTTTAAGGCGGAAAAAATACTATTATTTGGAGGGAGGGGTGTCGAATAGGAGGCCTATATGGGCAGAACGGTGTACCCGAAAAATATAATTTTATAAAAAAAGTTGTTAAGTTATATGTGTGTCCACGAAGGTTTCTACCAGAACAAATTATAATTTGGGGAGGTGGGATGCAAAACGGAGTAGAGAAGCAGAATGAGGTACAGAAGCAGAACGGGGTACCCAAAAATAATTGTGGGACAATTTTCATTTTAAAAATATTTCTGAAATCAACATAAATCACCTTTAACATAATTTTGCTCCATTTAGAACTTTTGACATATTTTTGTTTCCGAAATTGTATCACATTAAATTGAAAACCCCGCAAATGAAGTTGCGGGAACCAGCCAGTTATTCATAATCGTCTAGTCTCATAGAGGTTGTACAGCAACACGTCTCGATAAAACCGTAGAACGAGACTCCTGTATAATTTATTTCTCGCTGGTCGTACTTGCTTTTCGGATAATCTACCTTGAAAGTTTACAAACTAAGTTTTCTTCTTAATAATTAAGCTATCTTATAAAATAAAAAACTCGCGTTATATTTTTTAGGTACTTATATATAAGCATCATTCCGAAACGAACACCATTCTTTAATAACAATTATATCACCCCTGTACAGTACTGAGAGTTCGAAGTTTGAAAAATTTTTAAACCTTCTTGCGGCAACTTACCCAATCATCATCCTGAAGCAAAACTACACAGAATATCTGGACGGGATCGATATATATCAATAACTTATCTTAGACACGTTCCAGGTCTTTTCATTTCCTAAGAGACTGAATTTCGAAAAATCCTAGAATCACATTTTAGACTACATTACTGGTGTCTCATAAACGTAAAAAAAAAAAAAAAAAAAAAAAAAAAAAAAAAAAAAAAAAAAAAAAAAAAAAAAAAAAA
>PNEQ01107249.1:0-13265 GCA_003012365.1 Medauroidea extradentata | reverse complement strand
TATATATATATATATATATATATATATATATATAAATGTGTGTGTGTGTGATTCTTAACTAAACCGACGCCTTTCGGGAGGTGATTCCTTACAACGAAATATGTCGAAAACATATCTGATAGCTTAAAGTGTTTACTACGGACAGTACATACCCGTAAAATAATATGTTTGATAATGCTTTTGTGAACGTTAATAAGAAACCACGTGATATCAAAGACTACTTTTTCGTATAAAGTTTACTTGAAAGAAGCTGCTAAAAGTGTTAGTTTGCGTTTTGTATCTGCATCCTTTTAACATTAATAAAATTTGTATAAGTGTCATTGTAATTGCTCGAAAACTGGTAACTATACATTTTAATCAACGTTTTTTGATAAATTGACAAACAAAAGTTTGTCTGTAACAAAAAAGGTTTTGTCTGACACTCCTAGGGCAATGGTTCTCGTTGAAATCCATTTTGTAGTATTTTCCCAAGTTGAATAATAACGCCTGCCGCTTTGCAACCTGTGTAACATATTTAATGCGGGTTGTCTACCACACGGGCGCAGTGCTATACATCCATGTTTTGTGGGTATTTAGGCCCTGTATGTCGTGTCAGTTTTCACAGATTTACAGAGTAAGAACTGAAAAATAATACCAATACTAACAAAGACATAATAATAATAAAAATTCTACCATATTGGTATAAATTACGGATTTTAGTTACTGCACTAATCTTAAAACCTCCGTTGGGCGGGATTAATGTGCACAGAATTAATTAGATAGTTATTTAAAGAGGCAAACTGGGTTGTCGGCACACAACTGACTATGCCTTGGAAAGGAATGTCAGATCATATCTCATGATTGGCGTGTTTCGAATGAGATTTATTTATTTAGTTAATCAAATAAGATTTATGAAGCACAGTTATTCTCATAAAGTCGTCAGATAATTGCCACTACTTACCTTAATTTATTCCCCGTAACTACTAGTTTACTCCTCTGATATTCACGAGACACTTTCCATGACCAACCCGATAAAGTAAATATTTAACAATACAGCAAACCAACGTCCAAAGAACTCTTCAATGTAGTTACATACTTGGTCATGTAGGTGTTGTGATACATCATAAGGTTAAAGAAATTGTTGCACAACTTTGGCGCGCCAATAGTCAAACATGGCACGCCACATTATGCGTCAGTGTTTGTTATTAGGATGTTAGTAGTAGCCCCATGCCAAATTACTAATTCTCTCAAAACTACATTCTACACATTTATTGGCAACTACTGTATAGCTACACAAACTAACAATAAGATAAACACAATACATAGGACTAATACACATTGACACGACTGCAGACAAAGGGGTGTCATATCTTGCCCTTGTAATAATCTTATAGCAAATTATCAATATTCCCACCATTGACTTCAAGTCACAAAGTACATAAACGGGTCATTGATTGCCGCACGCGGAAAAATATCCCACGTCTATCTGCGATGTAGCACATGGCGAAGGAAATCCGGCCAACAAGTTTTTATAAATTGTTCACAGGAGTCTCATAAACAAATGAACACATGCAGTTGCACAAGAAGAAGTGGATCACTGACAGATCTGGCGAACATGGTGGTAACCTTACTAGTCTTCGTCGTCCTATCCAATGACTTGGTGTTTAAATAATCGCGTACATACACACCAAAATGTGCTGGCACACCATCATATTGAAACCTCTTATCATTTATTCTTACAGCCAGTGGAACATCGTTCTGGTATCGTTGCCTCCAGGAACACAGAAAAAAATGTTTTGTCAATATGGACTTCACGAAATATTTTTGCAGTGGTTACAAAATATTTTGGTAGCCACTGCAAAACTTTCTGGGGACAGCAAACATTTTTAGTCACCACAAAGTAATTTGGTAAGTTCCATAATGACAAATATTTTGTGGTGACCAATGAGTTTTTTTTTTAGTGAAAATGCGGTAAACGTTAGCATTTTATCGTCCAGGAACACGTTGGTTTTTTCGACGCTCTTGATAAATACGACGTGCGGCACGGCTGTTTCCTTGAGCTGCTCCGTACGCCAGCATCATATCTGTGCGTTTCATCCAGGTAAACCCTTCATAATAAACGATGTACCACCTTCGCAGTACAAGACACTGCTCCAACTAATACTCGTCGTCATGCCTTCTCTTACGTCGGCGCACATGTGCCACGCATTCAGACTGCTGTTGTGTTGAAAATGTTACCTAACTAGTAAACACACAACCCGTTTACCCTTGTATTCTGACATTTCAACACGGCCTGGTTAAGATTGTTACAACAACAACAAAAATATACTTTTGTATACCTTTGGTATGTTTAATTTTTACATGGTTGTTAATATCTGATAGAGCCATTAAAAGTGTTTCGTGAACAAAATCCCTGAGGAACAATTGTAGGAAATTTGTGGCGCAAATTATGGGCTCTTGGAACATATTTCGAGTGTTCTTGGTTCTATCGTTGTGACATCTAGCTCACGTGGCGAAACAAGAGTCGGTGGTTCGATCCCAGTGACTAGTATGACACTAAAGTGCGCCATGTTAGGTAAACAAATGGTTTGTAAACTACATTAAGTCAGTAATTGCCATTATCTGACGACTTTATGAGCATAACCTTACTACACAGAACAATAGTTAATTAATTAAATAATGTTGGTTACCACCTAACAATCCCTTTTACGACATTGCCAGTTGTGAGCCGAAATCCTGGGACACCTTTTTAATCAACTATCTAACACATTCTGTGAACATTAATAAGGCTCAAACGGTGGTTTTATGACCAGTACAACCATTAAACATATGTAATATATACGATTATGTTAATATTTTTATTGTTAAATTGTTGAAAATATTGGTATTATTTTTTAGTTGTCACTCGGTGAAACTGTGAATATTGACACGACCGACGTGACACAAAACACAGGTGTAAAGCACTGCGCCCGTGTGGTAGACAACCCGCATTGCGTACGTTACACAGGTTGCATAGCGGCAGGCGTTATTAATTAACTAATGAAAATACTACACAATTAATTTCAACAAAACCGTTGCCCGAGGAGTGTCAGACAAAGGCAGCCTTTTTTGTTGCAGTGAAACTTTTTTCTTAATATATCAAAAATGTTGATTAAAACGCATAGTTCCAACTTTTCGAGCAATTACAATGACCCTTATACGAATTTTATAAATGTTGAAGGGATGAATTTACAAAACGCAAAACAACACTTTTAGCAGCTTCGTTCACTTAAACTTTATACGAAAAAGTAGTCTTTGATATAAACTGGTTTCTTATTAACGTTCACAAAAGCATTATCAAACCTTTTACTTTAAAGGTGCGTACTGCCCGTAATAAATACTTTAGGCTATAAGTCGTATATATTTATACAAATTTTTCTACATATCGTCGTAAAGAATCACCTCCCGAAAGGTGTCGATTTAATTAGTAATCATCCTCTCTCTTTCTCTCGTTCGCTCTCTCTCTCTCTCTCTCTCTCTCTCTCTCTCTATATATATATATATATATATATATATATATGTATGTATGTATATATATATGCATGTATTTATCGATTGTTAATAGAAAGCTAATATTACTGTATATATATTAATTTTTTTGGGACCGAATTCAGAAAGTATATTTAAATTATATTTTGCATATTTACATAAGCATCAATCAAAAGCAAAGAGCACTTCGATGTATCTATTAGTTCGATAGATATGGAGGATTATTCGATAACATATTTCACGTATTTTCACCCCCTTAGTTATCAAAATTCAAAACGTCTTGGAGTTATGTCTTAGTTATTTGTATACGTAATCAACTGATGTTTAAATCACGATAGGAAATTGTGTTCCAGCTATATAGGGTCGACGATTCATAAATAAAACATATGTTCCCCCTATTTTATGCTTGGGGGTCGCATTAAAATAACCCTAAAAATATATTTTGGGTACTTACGTAAGCATCATTTTGAAGCGAATACCAACCCTTCAATAAATATCCATAATTAATCGGAAACATATAAGGTCTTTCCACCCCCTTAAATGTTGAATTTCAAATAATCCCGAAATTGTATAATGTGCATTTTTATGTGTGCCCAGTTGAAGTAAAAATCTCAATGATAGGCCGTCGGGTTTGAGCTCTACCGACGTTTCTTCGAAAATACACTAAAACCCTTTTTATCTCCTTAGAGGTAGAATTTAGAAAAATCTCTTCGTAGTGCTCACCTACGACCTGAGAGGAAATCACACAAACAATTTCACGATTCTAGGTCCAGTGGTTTGGGCCGCAGTTTGATATGTCAGTCAGTCTCTCAGTCAGTTAGTGTTCTCTTTTATGTGTAGAGATAAACGTAATAATATCTACAGGCTGCTAGAGAAGTTCAAGAGTTTACAAGAAGAGTGTTTTGGGGTTTTTAGTTCTTTTCTGATTTGTTTAAATTTCTTGATGATAATGTTGGGTAGAAATGAATAAATATGTATGCGGAATTATCATTAACCTTTCTTTAGCAAAATTATATATATATAAGATACAAAATTATCTGCAGATAAATCGTATATGTGCGATTTAATATGTAACAAATTGGATAATAGCTAAAATACTAATACTAAGTAGTCATATAGATACAACTCGAAAAAAAACTTTTGACAGTGATAAAACCACTCACAAATTAAGAACTTTTTTTGCCATAAAAAATAAAACATTACTTTGGAAGGTCATTGTGTGTATTTCTTGGCAACGGAGTGTCAAACTTTTGATGGCTGTATTTTAGAGACCTGCACTTTGGAAACGTTTCCAGTGTATCATAAATTATAAAATGAAAGTTTCAAGCTGAAATTGGCTTCAATAAGCTGGCTTGGCAATTGTTTACTACAGCTTGATAGTTCATCTTCAGTGATTGATGATTGAACTTTAACGATTCAAAAACTTACAAAATGTAGAGTTTTGGTGCATTTTGCATTATATTTACACTCCCGAAGATGTGCAGCTTTTAATAAATACATGCAGCGTCACCCTAACATATGTCGTTGTCATCGGTATGAAGTCCAGAGAGAGAGAGAGAGAGAGAGAGAGAGACAAAGAACAGAAATAGGGTAGAACAAGGAGTCATGTTTGTAAACCTACGGCTATTAACATTTTCAAAAGGCAGAAGTCATCGCCTACGTGTGTAAGTACCCTTATAAACGACATAGCAAATAAAATTGCGGAATTTAAACATATATGAAATACCACTTGATATTAAGCAACAACACTATGACAATGTAACTTTTTTATTTCAATTTATAAATGTTTAAAGTAGATTTTTAGGTTAGTATAACGCCATAGCATAGCTTCCTCTATAACAGACTCAACGAAAAATTAACAAGAAGTTACAAGCATAACTGATAAGCTTATTGTCCTCAAAGGGGGTGCAAATTAACACTGAAAGTTAAAATTGTTTACGTAACCTAGGAATGTCAAATGATAATGTTAATATTAGAAGTATGATACACGGCATAGATAAGATAAGCCTGCTTGCAAAATAGTATGCGAGTAGCCAGTTTAATAAATTGGGGAAAATTTTTTTTCAGGGATGTATTTCCATCATAAAGATAAATAAAAATACCCGCAGTTTGCAAAATATTACAGAGGGATTAAATAAATATACAACATTCAAGTCATGTTTGATGAAATTCTAAACTACGGTTCCTTGATTGAAAAATGTTAAAATGGCCGCCATTTTGAAAATATGAACATGGAGTAAACGAAATATATTAAGTCAAGTCAGATTACAAAGTACTATATGTCTACAAAGTTTGATGAATTTGTGTCTACAGGTTAAAAATTTTTAGGGGGACACCCACACGCGGAAACACATACCAACGCACAGACCCACATATGCACCTACACACACATAGACACACACAGACACAGACACACAGACAGAAAGGTGATCTCATAAGCCTACTTTTTCCTTCGGTAAGTAGGTTAAGATCAAGTTTTCGACTTACTTTTCATAAGCTTTCATCACATGAAACCCACACATTCCGTTCTGGGCCACCCTACGCAAGCAAAGAGTTCATGATTACAATGCAACCAAAATTATCAGTAATAAAGTCTACATAGGTATTAAAATTAAAGTAAGTAAAATTGAAATAAATGTTTAATTTGTTGTCTAGAAGGGTTATTATAACAAATACAGAACTTATTTATCTGACTCAAATTACAAGTATTTTTCCTGAAAATTAACACTGGGAAAAAATTTAATAGGTAATTTAAACATGTTACAATACACCTTTTGTGTTTCTGCTACTGTTAAGTTATTTGTTTAGGGAATTTGTGGATTTTTATATTTCTTTTTTAAATACTTTAGAATTTATATCCTGAATGTTGTGTAGTAAAAAATATTTAATACTAGCAGTCTCCCGCGACTTTGCTCGCGAGTATTATTCGTAACTGATAATATTTACTTTAATTGAAAAACCTCTTTGTACACAAGATTGGTACTTCAGTCATCAAGTGTTAGAATGTCCAAGCGGCTAGTTGAACTAATTCTGCAGCAGGATAAGTAGCTATAGCTGTCCACGCGAAAAGTAGTCTTAACTTTGTCCCTTCCACTAACAGCGACTTCACCTGGGATTATTTATAGTCACATCAGTGATGACGTTGTGGGGCAATTACAGACTCTTTATCGTGTTAGGAAAATCGAAAGAGAAACGTCTTATTTAGCCTTACGCAACTATTGGTAACGGTACCATTAATTACATATTTTAAAATATTCACTTGAAGTTTAATGCCATTAGAAAGTTTTTGTGGGAAAAGGTTTCGCGGAAATGTATTTGGTGCTCCAACCTTAGATTAGTGAGATCATATATGTCAGCTGATGATGTCGAGGAACCTAAGCGGAAAGTGAACTGCATAATCAATTTTACACCTTTTAAACGACTACATGTAAATTGCACTAATTCGACCTGCCTTGTAGTTTTTGTGTGTCAGAATTGAACGTTCGCACGCAACTATTAACAGAATTCTAACCCAGAACCTCCCGGAATGTAGACCTGAGCAACAAACAACTGCGTCACATAACGTCGAAATAATTCATGAAAATAAATTTTAATTTTAAAAATAAAATATTCGTGTCCTGGGCTTATAGAGGTTATACAACACCAAGTCTCGATAAATTACTGTAGAGTGAAACTCCTGTATAAGTTATTTCTCGCTGCTCGTACTTGCATTTCGGATCGTCTGCCTTGAAAGTTTACAAACTTAGTTTTATTCTTAATAATCAAGTTATCTTATAAAGTAAAAAAAAACTTACATATAATTTTTTTTATACTTACGCAAGCATCACACCGACGCGAAAGACACCTCAATATCTCTACGGGTTGATGGAAAACAAATTTTGTGCCTTTTCACCGTTTTGGGTGTCGAATTTCGAAATTTTTTAAATTCACATTTTAGACAATTGCATAAGTATCTAATTGAAGTGCAAATCACGACGGTAGCCTGTTCAATCGATTCAAAATCGATCATTAATTAAAAAACACATATGACCTCTGCGCAGAACTGAGAATTCTTATTTCGAAAAAATCTTATAACCGTTTTGCGATCATTTCTGTAATCATCATACCGAAGATAAAATTAACTGTATATCTAGACAGGTTCGCTAGATATTAAGGATTTATCTAAAACATATTCAAGGTCTTTTCACCTCCTAAGAGAGTAAATTTCGAAAAACCCTTGAATAACGCTTTACAATACTTTATTGGTGACACGTGGATGTGAAATACACGACAATAGCCCGCTGAGCTCAAGATACATAAACGATTAATTGAAAACACATATCACCACTTTTCACAGCTTTTCACCTCCTTAGATGGCGAACTTCTAAAATTCGTGAAATTAATTTTTAGGTGTTTGAATAAGGATCAATATTAAACAAAAATCTCGTTGCTATATAAAAATGAATGGGAACGATTTATATAGATTATGAATCGAAAACACACTTTACCCCTTTTTTTACCTCTTTGAAGCCGAATTCGGAAAATGTATTTTAACGGTATTTAGATATTTACATCAGCATCAATATAAAGCGATTGGTTCGATAGATATGGAGGAATAATCAAAACATATGTCACGTATTTTCACCCCTATAATTTATGATTTTCAAAACTTACTCGAGTCCTGTCATAGATTTTTGTATACGTAACCAACTGAAGTAAAATTCACTACGGCAGTCAATTGTGTTTCTGTGATATAGGCGATTCATCAAAAAACACTATGCCCCATTTTACTGCTTTGGGGTCGAATTTAAAAAAAAAATCCTGAAAATCATTTTCTGTATTTACGTAAGTAACATTTTGAAGTAAAAACTAACTCTCTATTCGTTAGGTATCGATAGTTGATCGGAAACAAGTTTAAGGTCTTTTCGATCCTTTAAATGTTGAACTTCGTTTGCCGTTACGCGCGGGAAAATACGAATTTGGCTAATTATAGAAATTTTTCAGGGCATTTTTGAGTGTTCACTTTATCCCGAATGGTCTATAAGTTGAATAATAATTATGAACACAACACGCCAACCACATTCATAGAAGTAACTGATCTTGTTCATGGCCACAAACATAACTTTTATCGCAAAGAAAACAAACAATAAGGAAACTGTATTAAATATAGTTTTTATTTAAATTAACGAACTATTAGGAAACCAAATTATTGGGGATGGTTACAGCCCAGAATATACGCTAATTGTAATGAAATTTGCATTAAGCTTTACATCAATTTAAACTTGAATTTTAACTTAAGGTTAAAAATGGCCTTTACCTAATCCTTGCATAGAATTAAACAATAACTTGAGTGAAAAAAACTATAAGCGAAAAAAAAGAGAGAAGTAAGGAAGATATTCAACATGGGGGTGTAACTCGAATAAGGAAAATTGTTCATCATTCTTAAAACTCGTAGTTGGAGGATTTTCCACACGTTAGATAGGAGCGCTGGTGATTTGTTTATACATGTTTTGTGCATAGTAACATATGATAGTAACATTTATAGTTTCTGCAACTTTTTGTTTAATAAAATTGGAAAAAAGCTCTCATGTTGCTTACTCTAATTTAAGCTAATGGTATATTTGTGGCTGCAACATGTTGCAATTGTTAAATTGAGAATCTCAGTGGCTGTGAGTTTTGTCAGGCATATCAGAGAACTGGACATGGTATGTTAATGTATAGTATTAATAAAATTTCCAATTAAGTTTGCTGTAACTTTAAACAAATAACATTTAGTTTTCTGACTGTACTTATTTTAATTTGTGTATAAATTATTTTATTCGGCTGCACAAAAGCAGTACAACACTGGCTGTATATGACTTTGCGTATGGTTTAAGCTGTACATTAGAATGTTGTATACATTACAGTATTTGCTGTGTTAGCTGTGAACATTACTGCAATAAGTAAGTTTTTTTTAAGAATAGGTATAATTTATTCCAGCACAATGAACAAAATTTTCGTCGCTGGCCAAGAATGAATGAGCAAACAACATGAAATTAATATGTAAGCTACTTCTTCCAAATACCAGTCATCACCTTTTACTTTACGTATATAATTCAATGTTTTATTATTTTTTACACACTTACATGCATTGACTATTACTGTAAGGTTGAGACACAGACCATTTGTCAAAATGTAAACAAAGGGTACGTCCGGAATCCGCATCAAAGTGTATGAAAACTATAAGGATGTGCATATAAGATCATATTTCTCATTATCGCCGTTCGCTACACAGGCGCGCTAGTGCATAAAGATGGCGAATGTTGTAACCATCTTATTGCATTGAGTTCCCTCTCTTTCCATTAGATTTACATACTGCTCGATATTCAATGTTGACTTTCTGTTCTGTTAAGTCAATTGAGGGATGGTCGTCGTTAAATCAAAACTGTAGACGTAACTAGCAAAGAGCAAAGAGCTAGGGCAACTTCTAGAAAATCACTAGAGCCATCCAAAATATCTCTGTCGCTACTATTTATGTAAAGAACTCTGGAGATCTCGCATGTAGGGTATGCCAAAGAACAAAACAAAGTTCCATCTATACATATTTACGAAGTTAATACCACTCTGTTCATATTTCATATCGTAATCTTCTTATCTAGATACAAAACATAGAGGTTGTTCGTCACTTATAAAGTGAGTTCGTTTGATGGTTGTCATGCCAATAAAATAGCAAAATAAAGTTACTGTATATTTCATTCGTAGCGAAATTAGCATTTTATAATCACTGGTTACTTTTTTCTTTTAGCCATTTTATAGATTTTCATCCTTTCACCCGATCAAATTTCGCTTAAATTTTCTTTCAAATTTATTGAATTCAATTTTTTGAATGTCACGAGAAGCAATGCTGACGTCATACCCGCGAATTTCGTCAATTTATTGAATGTCACGCATTTCGTAAAAAATTTTCGTTTCTAACACGTGTGAAATTTTCTTGATTCAAAATATTTAAGTTCAGAAAAGAGGATTTCTTATCATTAGACTATTAATTCAAATAACATATTTATTGCATTCTGTGTGCGAAATGTACTGTAGTAAAATAATCACGAGAATTATTTATTTTCAATAATACATACAAAATAATAAGACATTTTGTATTGACTAAGCCAAATATTTTGTCGAGCAGGATTAGTGTATATTTGTAAAATCGCTACATTATTTATTTTGTACATCATTCGTTTATAACTTATGTGATAGTTTTGCAAATTTTACCTTCAATTCTTTTATTGAATTCAATTTCTTGAATCATGGGACTATTTAATGAATTTAATTTAATAAATCTTTGGCCGTGTGAAATGTCCTTAGTTAAAAGTTTTAGTAATAAATAGAAGTTTATGGATTTCACTGAACAGTTCGTTTTTGGGGCAACAAATTTTGATAAATAACCTTGACAAGGTAAAGTGCTCAGCTGACTATGGTCAACATCCTATATTAAAGCATCCGAGGTGGCTTATGAGTTAAGTGAATATTACACGCATTATTTGTTACTTATACTGCTACGTTATAAATGGAGTAAGTATACAAATTGGCTCAAAAACATTAACCAGGGGTTTATAAATGGTCACTTTATTGCAAATAGTTTATCCGGTCACGACATTTAAATTACAGGTTAAACGGTTGTCACTCAAAACGTTCCCTAAAATTACTATATTAAAATAAAATATTTTCATTAAAATGTTTTCAAGGAGGGATTTTTTATGATAATTTGTTCTTAAGACATCCCGCGTTTTGTCATACGCATTCACGGCGCAAATTTCTCCAAGTACAAAGCCACAGAAGTTGGGAATGTACCTGAATTGCTTTATTTTTAAGATCACAAAATGACTCAGCGTAGACCAGGTTTACTTGTGAATGTTACTCGTCAATATTTTATCTCTGAAAGTCTTCGAAAATGTCTTGATTTATGCTGTACACTTTCAGTGTTATTTCCGTATGATTAGTGACATGATTTAGATCTTAGTTCGACTTGGTCTGTGTTTAAAGAAATAATTCAGCATGGCCACCATTCAAATTAAATGATATCGAAAGCCGGAGCACTGATTATAGTGTGGTGCTCACATTATTACAGGTAAATCATGAGTTGACAGTTTCCGAACCGGAATGAAAGAGTATGCGTAAATGCTGGTTTTAATCCAGCGCCATTTTTTTTCATGTTTGTTTTTACCACAACACATGTATAACTTTATGTGCTGGTGAATTTACACTATACAGTGTTCTAACTTATTTACGGGTTGGCCAAACACAATTTGTAATTTTGATCTGATCTAGAATTTCAGGTAAAAAACTGCCGACACGAACATAACATCAAGATAACCTACATCAATCTACGTGCTCGACGATGGAATATGAAACAGTGAAATATAAAAAAGACCTGGTATACTGCTTTGCCGTTGTTGTTAATGCAGCTGCATTTTAATACCTTTCACAAAAGAATTGTTTTGTGTTTAACAAACAGAGGTAAGGTAGTAAATATATTTAGTAACCATTAGTAGACAGTATACATTTTAATTTATTACGTTCAAAACTTCCTTTACACATAGAACCATTGAATAATTACCTTCGCTACATTATATTTAATTTCAAAACATTGTAAATTCTTGTTTATGTGTATGTAACCGTCATAAGTCTGTTTAATCTGCAAGCCTCTCTCTCTCTCTCTCTCTCTCTCTCTCTCTCCGTGGTAACAAAGGCATGGAACAAGGGCACTGAAATTGTGAGTTAGTAATGGTATAAAACTATACGTAAATGACTAAACTTCGGCTAGATTTACATGACATTGTAATTGGCAACGTTAAGAAAAGTATATTAAATGAAAAATAATTTTTTTATAGTAGAAATATGCTGTTGCATAAAATAAATAATGAGTCAAGAAAATGATAAAAGAAAACGAACAGAGAGTAGTTTTAGTAAACTGTGTTTCAGATAACGTTTTTCTTATTACTCATTCACTTACGTTGCAAAAATGTTTCCTATAACTCTGTGCAAGGTGTACTGTGCGAAAACCTACCTAGTCTCTAGGGCTGGTTTGTTCTGTCAGTTTCCGCTTGAAAGCGGCTTAGCGGGAAGACTTCGGTTTGTGTCTAAAATCTTGCTTTTGTTTCACCGACGTGTTACAGTTGCAATTTATTTCTAATTAATAATACGGCCTCCAGCAGACCAGTGCGAACATTAACAACACTCATACACGTGGATATAAGACACAGCACATCTCAGCTGAGGGCACTGCAGTTTCTTGTTTCATCGAGTATCGTGTTTGTTTATATTATGTCCTGTAAGTACCGTGTTTGTTTATATTATGTCCTGTAAGTACCGTGTTTGTTTATATTATGTCCTGTAAGTATCGTGTTTGTTTATATTATGTCCTGTAAGTACCGTGTTTGTTTATATTATGTCCTGTAAGTACCGTGTTTGTTTATATTATGTCCTGTAAGTATCGTGTTTGTTTATATTATGTCCTGTAAGTACCGTGTGTGTTTATATTATGTCCTGTAAGTATCGTGTTTGTTTATATTATGTCCTGTAACTACCGTGTTTGTTTATATTATGTCCTGTAAGTATCGTGTTTGTTTATATTATGTCCTGTAAGTACCGTGTTTGTTTATATTATGTCCTGTAAGTATCGTGTTTGTTTATATTATGTCCTGTAAGTACCGTGTTTGTTTATATTATGTCCTGTAAGTACCGTGTTTGTTTATATTATGTCCTGTAAGTACCGTGTTTGTTTATATTATGTCCTGTAAGTA
>PNEQ01107248.1:0-78434 GCA_003012365.1 Medauroidea extradentata | reverse complement strand
GGGGGGGGGGGGGGGGGGTGAGAAGGGGTGTGGAACTTACAGCAGCTGTTTAGAGTTATTGCATATGAACGTTGTTAATAGACATTTATCCTACAAATATTGTGTTTAACGTTCATGTAACTCATAAATTATCTGATATGTAAGAAATAAAATACTAAACCAGTTTTCTTGTGTTTCAGTAAATACGACAAAGGAGAACGCACGGCTCATTGCGACTAATACATTATTTTATATATTTAAAAATAGATAGCCTCGTATGTAAACCGTGTGCGAATACTTAGCACATTCAATTTACAAAAGTGCAGTGGGAAAGGCGACATAATTTTTTTAGATGCGTAATTATTTTATGAATTCTCTATAGCAGCTACATCTACAGAAAGGTCGAGTTAAATTTTCAGTTGGATTCATGCTGATCTTAAGTAATTGAGGATTGAAAATTCACGAACACGAACGTCATGTTGCATCTAATATCTGAAACCAAATTATTGTGATTTGATAGCTACACACTATATAGAACATTACCAAGCAGGTTTACACTGAAATAATTCCATCCTTTATTGAAAAAGAAATTAAAATTTCTGATACGTTCCAAGTGTTTTTGTTAATACTGAGTTATTGTTTACCAGTAATTAACACAATTATAGTCTAACTAATTCGTGGAATCAAAATACCGCTACGTACTTTTAAAACATGATAACACCATGTTAAAACACTTCTTTACGTAAAACGACGAAGTACAGAGAATAAATATTTTTCGTGTGTTTTGCTGTTAAACATAAAGCATGTGTGTTTCTACGATAATAATGATTTTTGTAGTACTATAAAACAGAACGGGCTACATAAGAGCATCGAGAAATTTTTACAAGTTGCGAATATTTTTGAAAAATTAAAATTGTAATTTTTAATTGATTTAATTTTTATAATTACACGAACACTGTTAATGAATTGTTTTACTATGCATGAGCTTTATAAGTCTACAATTTTAGAATTAGTTTCCATAATGCTAACTATCAAAATATTTTAAATACCTTAAGTCATGAAGCACAAAATTATGGTTTTTAGGTATAATTACCTGTGTGGTTTGTATAAATTGTTTACTTAAAAAATAAATTGCTTTTGCCAGGAACTTTAATAACATACACCGTGAGTGAAAACAATATACATGTTTTTATTATTATTATTTCAATGTTTTCGAGGACATTGAACACAAATGATTGTGAAAATGTTATTCCGCATTTTCTGTTTTCTAGCTTCTCATAAGATCCAATTCGGACAACTACCACCACTGTAGTAGTGGCTTGTATTCGAACATTGTACAAGCGTATTCAAATGCGCCGAAGGTATTCAGAGATACTGAAACTGCTTTTCGAACGGGGAGACGAGCAACTGTCATACGAAGACTTCTGAAACACCGATCTTGAGTGGCGAACATCGGTAACTGCTGTAAGGATAGGATCATGCGTCCGACAGGTGTGTATAGTGAAGCACGGCTCAAATTATGTACACGTAGAGGGTTGTTTAATATTCCTTGTGAAATAGTAAACACAAAGGTGACAATACCAATGATCAAACCAGAAGACATAGTACCTTTCAGCCTATAGATAGCCTCTGCATTTGGCAGAACAATGATCCTTTAAAAAATAACGGGTGAGGCAAAAGTATTTTAAATTAAGAAGTTTGTACAGTTGAAATGTAATGACCTTAGCTTAGAGTGTGGTATTTACTTTCAGGACTGAATGCATTGCGTAGCCTCAGACGTACCAACTTGAGGTGCTACAAGTTGGTAGTATTGACTCGACAGAGTGGTTTCTCACTACCCAGCTGCATGGTAGTCTATGGTTTAGGGAAGTATTATTCGAGACTTGGGATCTTACATCTAAACAATGAGGAAGATTTTTGTGTCTGACCGAACAGTTGGGCTTGAGAAAGGGGGCCATGATTGAAGTTTGCTGGCAGCGCATTACCATAAAAGCAATAAAGAAACTCCTTAAAATAACTAGAGCAAAACCTGAATTGCGACAGGCGAGAAGAATCAAGCTACTTTGTTTAGGGAGCTAATGATCTTGGCATAACCAATGCTGCTGGCCATAATAACGGTACAAGGTAATTCCGGTCAATACAGCATCCCCAAAAATTATTGCATTTAAAATACCAATACGCAGCCTACAGTATTCTAGACGGCATTTAAGAAATTATGCGTGCTAGAATCTATAGTCAGTCTCCGATTTTAGTACAAGAATTTTGACTGTTCAATGCACCTACAACATTTGAACGACTGATGGAAGTGTCATTCTCTCATATACCTGTCAATTCTCCATAGACGATGTCTAATACAATGATCCGTAATTTAATAATGAATGTAAACTCTCTAATCTTTAATGAATTGACGATGTACGGTATTGTGTTTCGCGTTGTTTTGTGCGCTATTACGGTCGATATTTTTGCGTCATTCTATAATTTTCTTTCCTGATAACTTCTATGCGTATTCTTTTGTAATAAAATACTTCAACAATCCTGTGGCACTTGTTTTTGGGAGTTCCGTGAAGAGTCAGTGTCAAAATTTTAAGGAGAAATATTTAACTAATTTTTTAAAATTCCAATTGAGTTTCTGAATATGTTTGATTCAGGAAAAATGACACACTCCGTGACGTACAAATTGATACATTTAAGTATATATAAAAATTAACGTGTGAGGTTTTTTCTAAATGTTAATACATGTTGTCTGTTGAAGAAGAACTAAATAAAATTAAATATGGTGATTTGAAAATACAAGCGGCAAATTATTTTGTCCACACACTCAGGAAAAGAAACTATTTCGAAGTCCATTAAATTGATTATTTATGGATGAAGCATTGTTTAAACTAATTTTACAAAGTAATAATTTACAAAATAAGTGTTTTCAGTCTAGTATACGCTTATATATGTGGCCTGTCGTAGTATTGGCGAAAAAAATTAATTTGCTGATGGAATCGGTATACATTTTGCTAATATGCAGCACTGTCGTAGAAAACGTGAATTACATTCGTATCATATAATTTTGTTAATTTGTCAAACGGTATGGTAAATATTTACAAATGATCCTGAAACAATTGTATGACTTCCATCTTGAAAACTATTTTTTTCTTAAAAAAAAGGAGCTAACATTTTTTCCATAGGAAATACATTGATTTACAATATATAAAACAATAGTATTATTTATCATCTTTAATTTTGTTAAAGTAATGACCAAGAAAATATTTTTATGTATTCCACGTTTGGTTTGAAATAGTGCTGAAATTATTGCTGTCAAACGAAAATCTATATGGCAAAAGTGTCTTACACATTTGAAACAAGTATGTTAATATTTCATTCTACAATATTTCTTATGTGTCAATTTTCGCTGGACTCAGCAAAAATATTTCGTTGAATTTATGTAAAAAAGTTATTAATTAATTTTTCTATAGATATCTAGCTTGCAAGACTGCGGCTGATATAGATAACGTTTCATTATCCTAATTTCAGTAGTTAATGATTACCACAAACCAAGTTAACTGTTCAAAAGATATGTTAAGTTTTATAAAAAATATTGCATTGTATATAACCGCCAATTTATAAATATGTCACAGATTGAACTCATACATCAGTATTTGGTTGAATAATTTCCGATATAGACTGAACAGCTTTACTTATTTAGTAATGCTGTCTTCCAAAATTCCACATATAATAATACAAGTGAAAATTATACGTTTAGGTGTACAAACATGAAATTTGATTTGATTTATTTATTATTATTTTCTTTCAAAAATCGGACTTAATTTTTTGTATAATTATTTTTACTTCAAAGTGGTGAAACAACAAAAACAAACCTTACTAAATTCAAACCTTGGATATAAAAAATTTAATAATGGTTTTAAATGGGTAAATAGTACCGTAAATATGAATTTTCTCTAATTGTAAATGATATCTTCGGAACTGGTGTACCTACACCAATATACAATTTTAAATAAGCGAATAATGTAGCCAAGTTAGGTTTGTACAGATCAAGTGGTCCCTGAAGTATTATATAGTGGCGATTTTTAATGGCCATCATTTTTAAAATTTTCAAATTACACAGCGAAAATCGAAAAATATCAAACATCCTTTCTAAATACAACGTGTACACCGAGCTAAAAGGAAATGACTTAATGGAATGAAGTGAATTCACAGAAGGGTAACACATTCACTCAGAGAAGTTAATCTTATATGCCCATCTCTCATTCGGAAAGTAGCCTAAAAGAAAAAAACAATGCTCAGTTAAATAGTTCAGTTTCGGTGAGTTCTTATAAATAAACTAATAGTCAGAAATCAAATACAATTGTGGGTACGGTTAGGTGCCATTAAATCTTGAGGGGAGAAGATTTAAAGGTAAACACTTGTACGCGTAGTTAGAGTCGTTCGACGGTTGAGCCAATAAACATGTAGTAAACCTTACAGCCTGTTTGTGGCGAAGAGCTCTAACGAAGTGCAGCTTTCCGCTTCTAGATCCGCACTTTCGCTGCTGAACACTAGAAAGAAGATACAAACTTTGAACCCAAGCTGCTTCTCGTTTTTAAGTAGTGAATTAAGTATGCCTACAAATATTTTATTTTATTTTTGAATGTTAATGTAGTGTGGATTTTCTTTTATGGTACTATTTATGGTATTATTTTAGAATTTTATTTTTAAAGAACCTTAACATCTAAAACTAATCGAAATATGCATTATTTTTACATCTACTCCTGTGACTTCGATATATCATGCGAATTCAGTATAATTTGTATGTAGTTAGGTCAACAAATATCTGCACGAAACTCGTTTCGGTCAGTCCAAATTATTTTTGCTGCTATTATACAGGCATTCAAAAGTAGTTCTCCTATTGTTGCAACAGGACAATTTCTTCATAACGAACCACGCAGATTATTAGAAACATTTTTTAACGGGAGTGGTAATTAAAGTATCACTGAATGAGGAAAAAAAAATGTCCGTGCGTTTAGGTCACAGGAAACAAAAACTTGTATCACCACTTCGGACTGCATAGTGTCTGGATGCGCGTGTCTGTATAAAAGGATAAGGCAGAACAATTATTTACAGTGGCGAATTATTACATTCCGTAGTGCTCCGAATCACAGAAATTTCTACATGACTATTGATGATATCACTTATGTTTGATGGGCAATGAATCTCATCAGGTGTTGGGAGAGCTAGAATTCTGCTTTTGTGGAAGAGAATCGAGCTGCTTGGGGGAGCAAAATTATTGATACATGGACTCTTTGAGCTACTGTATGATTATAGTGGTGATAGATTCTTAAGTCTAAGCAATTTTATCCAAAAATAACTATTGTTCTATGTGGTTTTTCTTCATAATTTAGCCGTCGTATAAGCAACCTCTCATGCGTATACGTATAACATACTATAAAGGACGAGTGTGCTTACAATTGTGTTCACCTAAGCAGCTCAATTATCTCACTGAAAAATAGTGCAGGAATGAAGCACATGGGTAGTACTGGACATGTTCCAAGGTTCTTAAGGGCGTCGCCTACCTGCGCGTTAGTCACAGAAGTGACGAAGATGTAAGGACGACCTTGCAGCGCGCATTAAATGCCGTATCGCCTCAACGAGTCAAGCGCTGAGCTAGCTGACAAGATACCCGCCGAACCGTTTTACTACAGGACTTTAAGCGCTGTCCATATGATTTTATATGTGAAAAGTCCGTAGAAAAGTTCAGTGCAATTCTAAATTTGAGTTTCATGTACACGCATCCCAACAGTAAATTTTGAAGTACGGTCTGTAAAGGCTGTTTTTTTGCTATATTGGAGGGTTTAGAATCTGAGTTTTAACGAGAATGTTGTCTTAAGGGTGTTCAAGTGCGATAAAATCATAATTTTATATTTTTATTAAATAATGTTAGTTTTGCAGGTTATACGTGTGAGTACGTTACACTCTCACGAAACAATTTTACCTCCCATAGTTTTCTCATAACGGGGTGTCAAAGTCAACTTTTGCGGGTTCTGTTGCCATGCAAATAGTGACCAACTGACCAACTTAAAGTACAGGAAAAAAAAGTTGCAAATTCAGCAATTTTTTAAATATACAAAAACAGTTTGTGGGGTTTTTTCAAATGTTTTATTACGTAATCCATAATATCTTATTTCACATACGTAAGTCAATTGGATTTCACTATTTGCATGGCAGCAGAACATGCAGGTTTTGACTTTGACGTACCTTTATGAGAAAACCATGCCAGCTAAAATTGTTTGGTAATAGGAAACTGCACTCACAAATATTGTCTACAAAACTAACACTATTTCATATAAACATACAATTAGGATTTTATCGCACTTGAACACCCTTAACAACGCGATTACGACATAGTATGAATTGTGATTTCTTTTCGTACATTGGCACAGTATGTAGAATAGTTTCGTAAAAAAGCGTGTTTGCGAACACACTGCGAGGCATTTGAAGTGCATGGTAGGCAACACCCTTAAGTGCGATTCGTGGTCTTCTAAGCGTCTCTGGCAAACGACGAATTATACTATGTCCCGTTGGCCAACACGCCAAGAGCGGGGAACGTGTGCTGATGCAAGGCGAAGAATTGTTTGTAGCGCTCACTATACACTGGCACGACACTATTCGTCACTACAGACAGTCCGTAGCATTACACGTTCTTCTCTTACAGATCTACTGCAAGCATAGTTGGTGATACTGACGTTTCTATATAGGTACACTTGAATGTTGCCAGGTTCGCATATTTGCTCCTCTTCCGCCGTATAGTGGCCAAATTCACAGCTGGCTATACGCCTTACCACCCAACTCTCCAACTTTCTGAAGTTTTTACAGGGTCTTCTAGAACGATTTTGCCTAGCGTAATAATTTTTATCAGTGCATTCTGTCTGTTAAATTCTGAATGTGAAGTTCGAACAATCCAAATGTGTGGCTGGAAAGTACTGTGTCGTCTGTTACCAGTGAGATTTCTTGAAGACTGTTTACGTTTGCCCCGCAAATAACGATGTTAACGTTGTCGTACGACATTTGAAGACGCAAGATAGAAGGAACGGTAAATAGCCTGCATATCTTCCACAGTCGTGTCTGTTTAACTACTCTTAGGCGTACCGAAATATTTTTACTAAGAACTCAATATATTTGCTCAAAAGTATATATGCTCAACCACACAGAGAAAAATGTTTGGTATAGTCAACTATATATATATATATATATTTGTACATGACGAAACAATTGTGTATTTGATTCAACAAAATACTCGTTGACCGAACAATACATAAAACGCACCAAAAATTGACTATCGTGGTCTAACAAAATATACATTTAACTAGACTAAACCCTCTTGTTGAGAGAAATAATTCTATGTAGGCAACCAAATATTTAGCTGATTCAAGGTTTACACTGTAGTTCTGGCATATACAAACGTACTTATGTCTGATCGTACCCAACCTTTTTCTATGTGCAAGTTTGCTTGCTAGTACACTTTGAACTAGTAATATTAGGTTTTTCTAACTTCGAATGTTCTGTAGTCAGGTGAGCTGTAACAACTACATAATTTTATGCAGTACACGATTTCGACAGCTTAAGCATAACCAAACACAGTTCACGATTAATAGCTCACCGCTTTATTTGGTTAGTCCTATAAATGCCATTAACATAGGTAAAATAATTTCTTTCCCATTCATAGAATGGATCCTCTACGAAGAAAACTAGCTAATAAAGCGGTACTTTGTAAAATCGTGTTGTTGTACGCAGACGACTAGAATTCAAGAATGACTGCGTATGCTGCAGAGATGTCAGTACTGACAAATAAAAGCGTTGGATATCCAGAAATTTACAGATCATCGTCGGTGACCAATAAACGTTTCTACAAAACGCCATTATGTCCCGTTAACGTGAAAAGAGTACGTTTTAAAATTGTTAAAGATTTATAACCTGACCCGTGGTTTAGTTTTCGTTACAGCAGAGAATTATCATACCGGAAATCGGTACTCATACAGAACATTTCATGACGTTGATGCAAGTATTCAGGGACTTGTTCCTTAGGTTTGTATGGATTTCGATAATATATTTTTTTTTTTGCTACTTAATATATCAAAATTTCGCTCCACAGTTTTGGCACTAATATGTCATAATTTGTAGCTGAATTTTTTTTGTAGCAATGTTCTGAATATTTCGTCACCCAAAGTTCCACGTTTTCAGTCGTGAAAATAAGCCAAAACGAAGCAAAATTTTATTTTGCTGACGAATGGTACATTATATTTTTGAAAACGTATCCACAGTTCTGTCCATCGTGCAACTGCACGTTGCCTCAATTCTTTTAAAAGCTCTTGGTCAAAAAATATTTGAGTTATTAGCACCAGTCTGAAAAAATAACTGTAAAATTACGAAAGTAGGAGTATAATAAAGTAAGGAACTGGACCACTAAACATTACAACGCCATGGGATGATGTCGGACACCTCGTCAGAATGGCGAGCAACGACCGCTTGCTGTACGTCGAGCGTTATCAGAACGTTACAGCAATATGAAACAGTCCCAACTACGTCCGCATTGCAGATGTCTGCGTGCTTTTCCGCGCGCCAGCTCTGAGTCCCTGGAGTAGATGCAATTTTGTTTTAAACGACACGAATCCTGCATCAACGTAATAGGAAACGCGCCAGAGCTAAAGACGTTCCTGCGGACAGCATGTGCGTTAACATACCACTGGCTTCGTTGTAACGTCTAGGACTGTATTAGAGACGAAAAACGCACGCGTGCGACGTTTTTAGAGCTGACTCGCAGACTATACCTGCATTTCTTTGAGGGTGATTCCTTTAAGCCCCAACCATGGATTTTCATGCTGCAATTGACGCAAGATCATAGCCACTATCATGGAGAGTATTTTCAAACGAATACTGTTTCAGTTTTGATGTCAACGACAGCCACAAACACACTTGACATATAAAGGTGAGCGCTATCTTCCAGAATACAATCCTCAGCTTTAAGAGGGAGTGGTATTCACCATCTTGAATTTTTGTATTTTGTGTCATAACTTTCCCTCTGGGAGAATATTTGGAATTTTAACCTGACAACGGTATATTGATAGAATTTTAGACGCCATAAATCTTTATTTTCCGTTACTGTTGTTACAGATCGAATTGCCGATTAGAAAGTAATAAGAATTTTTCTAACTGCAATTCTATATATAACAACAGTAACGTCTAAAATTCTATCAGCCTGTATTCTATTCAGTAGTTAGGTAAAAGTTCCAAATATTTACCCAGAAGAAAAGTTATGACCACGGTCGTAGAAGAACAGGTCTGGACACTCGCCTATCTAACAATGTATTTTGCTTGACCCCCTTGTTATTTGGCTGTAGTTAGTCAAGTTACCGAGATTGTTGTACTTTTTGGCGCTGTAATCCGGGCGGTCGGACTCGAACTCCGCCCACTTTTTTCTATTGTTAACATTACATTATAAAGTAAATAAAGATTTCTGGAGCCTCTTCTAAAAAATTTGTGTGCGAAGGGAGTGTTTCATAAATTGATATAAAATACGTTTTGATAAATTGTTTATGAAGTGGGCGGAGTTTGAGTCCGACCGCCCTAACTGAAGCGCCAATAAAATACAATATTCTCGGTAACTTGGTGAACTGCAGTCAAACAACTAAGGGGTCAAGTTTCCAGGCGAGTGTCCGGACCTGTTCTTCTACGGCCGTGCTTATGACACAAAACATTAAAATCCAAGATGGTGACAGTCACGCTTGATTGAAAGGCGTGATGGTTAAGGCAGCAATCGTTTATGATAATATATCTTGGCTATTACGAATTGTGTGCAGTTTTAACAGCAGTCAGTGTGTCATAGCTGCAGAGGAAGCACACACATGAAACCACATTCCTATAAGGCCACTACCGATCACGTGTTGCCGGAATTGTCTATACACAGCATCTTCAAGACAAGGCAGTTGCCTCTTGTTTCCTACAATTTGTGTTCGCCCGATGTTACTCATTACACTAGTCTACGACAGTGACATTTAGGAATCATACCGGCATTCTTACCGAGCAATCAAAACTAATGTGCTACGGACTCGTGTTGAAGTAGTCAGACACATACACATTAGAAGGTTTGGTTTAGTCAACCATTTACGTGTACGTATACAACCAAACAAGCGTTTAACAGTTATGTTAACCAGATGTTTGGTTGCCTTAGCAGATTTAGCTATCTCAACAACATGTTTAGTATGGTTAAATTTGCATTATGTTAGAATAACATAATCAATATTTGATGTGTTTTACTAATGTCGTTCAATAATAATTTTGTTCTGTTTTAACAGAAACTTGTCTGGCCACATACGGTCGCATATATATGTATAGTTAATTGTATCAGATTTTTTTTCTATATGGGTAATCAAATCCCCTTTGATTCTAGAGGCCCTTCCACGCGCACAACAGCTAATTCCGTTCGATTCTGTTCAATGCGGTGGAAGTGCTTTCATTGCCACTCAAGGATTATTTACATCTCACTTTTTATTTGTAATGTTCTTACATTGCCCTGAAAATTTAAATGTTTGTAATGTGTTCTTATTATTATTTCCTGTTTTAAAGTTAATGCAATCGTGATGGCCCATTCTATTAAAAGCTCTATAATTTTCGCAGGTCTAAGTATACGCATTGTAACCGCAAGTGGTAAGGGTCTTTGTTAGAATAACATTTGTCTTTGTTTTTAGGAGAAACAATTATTATATATTTTAATTTTTGTTTCTACTGAGAGAGTGGGTTTGTGGATAATTTGCCGAATTTAAATGTCCCGTTAAGTTTAGTCTTCCTTCTTGGACCTATAGTTTAGTATTAGCGTTTTCATCAATGAACCGTTACTACAGTTAAAATTTATATCAAAACTACGAGAAGAGGATGTAGAATTTGTTCGAAACTTGAGACAGAATAACTTAAATACCTGTCCCAGTCACAACTCACAATAATGCGCACGCAGTTTCAAGAAGGTGTTTTCGAAGGTTTACAAAAAATTTAGTTGTTTCAAACTAACATTAGTTTGTAAAACGTAGCCATGGTTAAAGCAGGCCTCTGTGTGTTTGTGCTAATGCTTACATGAAAACCGAGTTATTTACATAGGCTGTAGGTTCTATTCTATACTTCATATATATAACTTGTTACGAACAAATTTTAGGAGGAAGACATCCCAGTAAAAAAAAAAAAAAAAAAAGTATTTTAAAGTGGCATCTGAGCAACTTCACCAATGAAGTAACACAAACTTTCTTGGGCGTGATCTCCAATCGGTTGGTTACCTGCCGTTGATAGAAATTTTATTCTTAAAATTCTACAAGTTAATAAAGAGTATTTGACTATAAAAACATTGTTGATGCATTTATTAGTTCCAATGGTTTACGAATGACGTTATTAAGAAACTGCTACATCAATATTTATACATAAAACTGTGCTCGTTTCAGGGTTTTCAATCCGTCTGAAATTAGAAAATGAATTCGCGTTTTAACTTCTTATACTAGAGAGAAGATATCGTTCCAAAATTAGACGGTTATTAAGAAGTGTGTATGGTTCTGTGTTTGAGCACTGAGCAACCATGGATAATGCGCTTGCGTTGGTACATTCATCGGATTTAATTCAGTTCACATTAAGCTCGCGTAATATGTTACGTGGTATACGTAACATTATAAACCTACATATTCTAAGCAGCACAGACAAATCCTTTGACGATTCTCTGCTATTTTACACTAAATGTATCATTAAATAATTGCAACCAACGAATGCTATTAATATTAAATACGCATTTGCCTCAATAAATGGAAGATTAATATTTTAACGCATTTTTCCTTCCATTATGAGACGTAAATATTTTATTGTTTTCCATTTAGTGTGTTTGTGTACATGCGTGGATCATTTCGTTCTTGCGCGTTTCCAATTTTAACATTTTGATATACCGAATGATATTAAACTTTCAGTTAATATCGGTTTTTCATTCGTCAATGAGTTTTAAGAGTAAAATTATGTTTAAAACAATTCGTTCTATCACATAAAGAATTTTAATAACATTGTGTAAACAAACTTAATTAAAGTACTATTCTTTAAAGTACTTATCAGTTAAATTAAGTTTTGGAAAAAATACACTTGTAATTTTTGTGTTCTTACTCAAGTGGAATCCCTCACTGTATCAATGAAAATCGTTAAAACAAAAACATGTAGAACGTCCCATTACACTTAAAAACTTCTCGTTTGTAGTAGAATATATATAAACGTTTCAATTTTTTGCGATGGCCATTTATAAGTTGTATTTTGTGAAATATTTGTTTTCGGATTGTCCTAGAGTTCGTACTATAAAGAATCAAGTTTAATTTTTTATAATATCTAGTAATTCACTTATAATAGGACAAGATTTACATCAGTAGACTAAGCGACAGTTACTAGTTTGGTGGAAAGTATTTTCCTGCTTTGAGACGGCTTTATAAAAGTATTGTACTCCTATATCCTGTAGTTACGAATATTGGATTTATAGGCCTAATATACTTTATATAAGACTGCTTTAAATCCGAAAAACTTACCTGTTTTAGTCATAACTTAAAATAGGCATATAAATTAGTGATTTTTAACACCGTCCAAATTTTCTATTCAATATAGTAACGTCGGTAACATTAAGTAAAATAATTTCGTACTTTAAAACAAGTGCTAGTAAAAATGTGTCTGCTATAAATATTTCACATTCCGTAAACTAACCTGGGTACACTTTTCTCAATCATACGTAACGAAGTGCACTCCATTTGTATTTGTTATAGGACAATTGGTATTTGGATCATTGTTAGTTATTGAAAAATAATAATTTTATAGCCTAAGTTATGATCCCTTGACTTTTAGCCTGCCAGCGCAGAAAAAAGGTATTTTTTTGTGATGCTAAATTACCTTTCTAAGTGTAAAGTATACCCAGTTGACGGTATCTGCTTTTCGATTAATTTTATGCATACTGTATAAAAAGTTAAATTGCACGATATTTTTTTATATTATAGTCAGATTTACATTGAGTAAATTAAGAATTTCTTAGGCCACTTAATTGTGCTGTACCGCATCACTGTGGAATGGATACGTATATAAAAAGCAGCTCGAAATTTGAACTCTTTGATTGACGTATACAAATTCTATTGTAGATTATATTTACGTAAAAAATATTGCCGAACAACATTGAACAGGACTTTTAATGCGCCAGATATACTAACAATACAAAAAAAACTGTTAGATGATCGAAAAGAATGTGTATAAATATAATAAATAAATAAAATTACCGTCACTATTTCCAATAATACCCAAACTAATAAGCTAATGAACCGTTACAGAAAATTTGTCGCCGACTTTATGTACAATCCCAGCAGAGTACTAGACGTCTACTGTAGACTATAATATGTCCAACAAGATCATGTCAGACCGTATTTTTTCTCACTTTCCCTCTCTTTCTTTCTCTCTATCTCTCTCTTAAAATTTCGGAGTTTGTATGTTACAGATTTGATTATCTCAGAACTCTTACCAACATCGTCAACTACTATACATAAATTTGTTCAACTAAAATAGGAACAAAATTTCCAGAGCTCTCTTAAAGTTATTAAGCTAGAACGTCAGTAACATTCTTTTCGAGAAAATGACCACCGGGGGAAGCATTGATTAAATTTAACTTATATTTGAAATAATACCAACATACAATATATGTATTCTATGTATAAAATCAAACTTAATAGAATGCTCCAACAGCAGTGAATTTTTGCAACTTAAGAACTGATGGTCTTCAGTTAAAACAAAACGACTTTCACATTACTTTTTTTAGACTCTAATGTCACACTTGTCAATAACGATTCGAAATCGCACATGTTTTTAAACACAAATATATATTTTTTTTCGTTAGAGGAACTTCTTACATGAAATTTAAGTAGATTAAAACTAGCCTAATTTTCTTCATTCTGTATCTTCGTAGTGTTACTGTCACTCAAGGCAGAAAATATAAAAGGCAATATTAAAAACAACGTGAACGAACTCTTGGGTTTAGTAAAATTTAACTGAAACTGTGTTGTTAGTGTGACTCAAATAAAACATAAAAAAAAAAAAATTCGAAGTAAAAAAAATTGAGACATTTATTTTTTTGTAAAAATCAACATTTTATTTAGCATTACATATAAGGTTACTTTATCCATAACTGTTTCAGAACAAGTCCTCTAATATAACTGGCTACGTATTCAAAAGTAATCATGTTTGAAAATTATAACTAAGAATTCTTCAACTATGAAAATTTCCCGAACTATAAAATTTGTACTTCGAAAGAATTTTCGTAAACAAAACTTTACTGCAATGTAAACATATTTACTCACTTGTAAATCATTCTTATATTCAAATCTTGACTGCTTATTAAAAAGTTACTTTACTATCTAAAGATTGGACACCATAACACATTATTGTACAGTTCATTTATTGAAAACTTGTAACATTGTTTCTTCAAAATATGATCTCCTCTTGGTGGTGAGCGGAGCAGTGACCTTTGTGTTTGCTTCATCCCCTGGCAGGTACGTCTGAGAATATCTTGCTTTTGACGTCACGGGTGAGGCGAAAACATGTCAGCCTGCAAAAATTGTGATCATTACTTTCCAACTATCTAAAAAAAATTAACTACTAAGCAAGAATACCCTACTATCGGTAAAAAAAATCTCGAGTGAATGCAAGTATTGCATTGCATCATTTACAATGCATTCACAAAATTATTAAAAATTTTATTTCTCAACTGTACAAAATTTAACTATCCATATTATAACGTAAGTCTAACTGGTCTGTAAAAATTTCGATTCTTCCAGTAAGGAGGGGGACATCATATTTATAGTTATATAATAGCGAATAGAGAATTATTGTTGGAAAATCAATGGGATTTTTAAAAATAATTAAGTTTTTACCAAAGCTTCTCAATTAGTAAGGGTCAACAAACCAAAGTAAATAACAGTTAGTGCGTTGATAAACTACTACAACAAATAACATATACAAAAATAACATATAAAATGTCTTTGTTGTAACAAAAGACCAATAGAAAATGTTGATAACCATAATTAAACTCTGCAGCTGCATTTCACACAACGTTTGAAAAATGAACGTTCTTAGTCGTTAGGTAAGTTCTCCTAACATCGTGAAAAAAAAAAAAAAAAATAAAGAAGAATGGACCATACATTTACTACCAGAAATATGTCTAATTATCTTGAGGCAGATATTTGTAAAGGTTGTTAATGAAACGCGTAAAGTGAAAAATTTGAAACTATTCCATAAAGCTTGTTATCTTTGTTTTCAGAGTTAAACGAAGATAAATCTCACCCATTAACAAGGTTAAGGTTTGCTCCCTTTTCAGTGCTGGATGTTCCAAAAGTCAGTTTCTTTATTTTTTTCACGTGGAAGCTTCATGCCAAATAAAACACACCATTGTGTCATGAAATATTCACCCTACACTATTTTTCGATATAGTCGCCACCGACATTGAGACATTAACCACAGCGTGCAGTCAGTTTGAATAAATCACCCTGGTAAAGCTCGGTGCCCGGCGTTGCAAGGAATTGTCGCACAGACTGCTACTGCATGGTTGATGTGACATCCTGAAACTCTCGGCGGTCAATGCAGGGAACATGTGGCAGTCAGATGGGGTAAGAAAAGGACTGTAGACCGGGTGAACCAATCTATCACATTGTTATGACAAATGTCTCAATGTCGGTAGTGACTATGTCGACAAATAGTTCAGGGTGTATTTCGTTCGGCAATAAAGTTTCCGTGTAGAAAAAAACTTTCTTTCGTGACACCCCTCGTACGTGAACTTATATCATCATTGGTATTGTTTTTTTTTACACCAATTATCATTATCCAATGTGTTTGTATTCATAGCTAGCAGACACTTTGGTAAGAGTCATTAAAACTGTGAGAGCCGATATGCTCTACAGCAACATTGTAAATTTAGGATTTCAACGAACAAATTTTACATGAACGTAAATAGTTTCAAGACAAATGAACCAAAAAGTATATAAGTTTCTTTGTTTTATAAATGAGTGAAAACGAAAAAAACAAATAATTAAAACATTGGCTTTAGAACAGATAACATTAGGATATACATAATATGGCGTTTTCAATTCATTCAAATACTGTCTCAGAATTTTTAAACGTAATGCATGGACTTGAAAAAACTCTCATATTTATAATTTTATTCACAAAATTATATTAGTTGTTCTAGTATTATAACAATTTTAATTTTGAAAAACTATGTATTTTAATGGTGTCGAGATTACTTTTTATTAAACCTTATTGATTTCTTTTTAGTCAAAATGTTGGTCTCTGAGTCTCTTTTGAAAAGTATATACATAAGAATAACGCTGATTGTGTTGTTTTGTATCTAATATTTATATATTTTAAAATGAACCAACGCAACTAATAATTGGTGCAAAACTAAGATGATTTATTTTAGTGGTAGTCTTGATAAGATTAATACTAAATCCATACATAAATAATAAATCTATAACTAGTCTCAATGAGAAAATCAACAGATAAGAAATATTTTATTCACATCAGTTTGTAGTCAGATAAACCAGTTATCATTAATTTTTTTCGTTGCTGCCAGATGCACAATCAAGTCTGACCACCATTGCGGTATTTATAAAACTTAAAGTCTTGTTACAGGTGAATTAACTGGCATAGACTCACGGCACACTTACGCAAGACATCAAGTCGAGTGTTCAGTCTTGCAAAAGCATGCTTGACTCGTATTCTTGAGATCAAAGGAATCGATTCCGGCCGAAATTACCAGAGGGAAATTTCCCCATGTCGTGTTTCATCTCCATTACTCGAGAATTAACGATGCAATTCCTAGGAAGTCCCTTTCACTCCCCTCCCCCCTTTTCCCATTAGTCTAGGTTCTTCGTTAACAAGATCGTGCAGAAAGTGAAATGAACTACTATTTTGGTTATTATTAATGTTACATTGGATGCATACCCTTTAAAAATCATAATGCAGTGAAAATGTACTTTCATCTATATTTAATAAATAATATGTCTCTAATAAGTAATAGCCTGTATAAAAGATTATTCTAAGTGATTGCAAGTTCCCAGAATTTGAAACCGCAAATATTGTGCTGGATCATTTTACATACTACTATTCGCCACTTGTTTTAATTATTTAATTCCAAAAATCAATTGTAAATCGTTCTGCAATTTATAACCATGCCAGTTAGGTGTTTAAATAATGATAATCATAAAAAAATTTACAAAACACATGCAGAAATAAAAACACGAAAATACTTAGAACTAAAACAGCAAAAGTAGTACAAATTGGCCTTAATTTTTTACATTAAAAGTTTTAAACTTTTACATTACAAGTAATATTCCATAAACCCTACTTCGGTGGCATAATTGTGGAGAATGAATATTTGGTCATCTATTACCAACGTAGTCTTAAGAGCTGGTGAAGGGGGTCGTGGGTGAGCATAGAGAAACTGTTAACCTACGTGATAACGACCACGTCCGCTTGCTATGATCCCGTCAGCAATCGAACACGGATCGACGTGGTGGCAGGCAAATGATCTGACTGCCACACCACCGCGGTCCCCGCACAGTGGAAAATCACACTCTGGAGGAAACGTGTTGGATTACCGATTAAGCCATTCTGTTTCCCGTGGCTTTCCAGAATCTCTCCAGGCTAACGTTGGTATGGTTACTTAATGCAGGCCATGGTATGAAGACACAAAAAAAAATTTTTTCTTCAATTCGCGACGTTATGTAAAAGTAGGAGAAAAAATGAGATTTTTTCGATTCAACGAAATTCACATAACAAAAGAAAACGTTTCGAAAAATGTTTTGCAAGTCATAATACGCATTTGTTGGAACACTGAGCTCACATTTTTCGTCTAGGTACGAAATGGTTTCATGTGAGGAATGTCATCTTCTTTAATCAATCTGTTTGTTGTATTTGTTAATACGGCGCACTTGTAAAAATAATTTATGTGTGTGTCTGTATATAAAACATACCGACAAACTTTAACAGGTGTTTGCCTACGTGGAAATAAAATGTTCGATGCAGGGAACCTATGGTCCAGCTCACGTAGGAAGCACTGCAGACGCTTTCAAAGTTTGAGAAAATATGAACAATTTTTGTAATATTTAGGAAACTACTAACTTGACAGAAACAAATGTGTGGTTACGAAGTGATTTTACCGAAAACAATTGAAACGTGAAGGATTTCTAAATTTAACACACTTCAATCACGTTGAAATGGGGTAGCGCTACTTTTATTTCTTTGAAAATATGTGCCAAGTAAAAAGTTGCTATTTTTGATCAAACGTAATTAATTGGCGGGTAATTTAGAAAAAATAATGTCTCTAACAAAAATTGTCTAACGTTCGTCCTTTTAGGGCAATCATTAAATGTTAGATTTCATATAGAAGCGCTATTGCCTACCAAGTATGCAACCAGGAATCACATAAAGCGAGCTACAACACCGTGTGTGGTAAAACATTAGAGAGGTGAACAAATAACAGGTAAGATGTAACTGTCCCACTTTAACGAGAAATAAAATATGGCACTAAATTGAATTCTACACTAATCATACCGTTTTGCGCCATCATAAGAATTCTACAACATGTGTTCAAATTGGGGTCTCCCATTTCTATGCAAGATATGAGTCCACGAATAAATGACTGGCGTACTCTTTCGAAAACACCTGGTGTATCTTGAATTTTGCACAGGCAGCCATTGTCCTAGCTAGCAGATAGTCCCCTGACTTAATGGGTATGTCGTACACCAGAATCTTGACGAAGCCCCAAATGAAAATTTCGAGTGGATGAAGATCCTGAGTCTTGCTGGCCACGTAACGGGGCCGCCTCTTCCAATCCACTGTGCTGGACATGACATGTTGAGGTGATTACGTACAGTTCTTGAGTAATGTGGAGCGGCACCGTCGTGTTGAAGCCACATACGTTGCCGAACCGCAAGTGGAATATTCTGGAGTAACTCTGGCAATGTCAGCTGCAGGAATTGAAAGTACATGTGTCCATTCTGTCAGTTCTGCGTTGGTGGCGTTTTCATGTTTATTTGTAGCACAATGCATGCAATGCACAGTGAAGTGTACGTTTGTAGTCTACAGTCTTCAATCCTGTTCTGGAAGGGGAACTACAACAAAGATAATAAAGGGTCGGAGGGGAGGGACGCACGACGCACACCACTGTTATTGTAGCAACCCACTACACGATGCAGCTTACGATTCCGAGTTGCCGCAAACCAACTACCCATACATCACTACAGTTTGGCATTCCTTGTTGCATACTTGGTAGGCAATAGCACTTACCTGTGAAATGAAACATTTAGTGATTGACCTAAAAGAACGAGCGTTAGATGGTTTTTGCTAGAGACGTTTATTGTTATCAATTTACCGCCAATTACTTAAGTTTGATCACAAATAGCAACTTTTTACTGCCACACATTTTTCAAAGAAATGAGGGTAGTGCCATCCCTTTCAAAGTGAGTGAAGTGTTTTAAATTTGCAAACTCTTAACGTTATTATTGCTTTCGGTAAAACTATTTCGTAACCAGACATTAGTTTCCTTATTACAAAAACTGTTCATATTTTCTCAAACTTTGGAAGCGTCTGCACCGCTTCCTATGCGAGCTGGACCATTGGTTCCGTGTATCAAATATTATATTTTCACCTGTTAAAGTTCGTCAGTATGTTTTAGATACACGTTTTTTATACATACATGTGTATGTAATGTTTATTACAATTATTGCAGTTTGGTTACGACTCAGACGAAAAGAGTAATAACAAACAGGCATTTGTTTCTCATGACGAGTATTTAAACATATTTATAATATAAATACATATAATATATTACATTGATAACCGGAGTAGTAAATCGTGGCCTTTGGTGAAAATATGGTAAACAACGTTAAGAAATAAAATTAAACAGAAATTATTATACAAAGCCAAGCTCCATTATTATAGATAAAAAAGAAATTACTTAATAAATAAATTAGAAGAATAAAAATGTTCTGAATTTGTTCACGTAAATCGCACTGGAAGGAATAATATTCGAATTTTGTTACAAAATTAGGTACCTTTCGTTGGAAAATTAGTTAGCCAAAATACATCCTTGGTGTGAATGTTTCATGCAGAGTGTAGGAATATTAAAATATGTACCAGGAAAACTAATTAATTAATAATAGTTTGTCAATACTTCTGGCTTGAATCGGAAGAATTAATTTAAAAAATTGTTGTGAAATAAGGATAATATTACATCTAGAAACAGTCTTAAGAACATATTCCAAAATAAATCGTTGACGGCTAACAGAAATTTCATTTGTGATCAGTGATATCAAGACAAAAAAGTTGAACAAATAAAAATATTATGTGCTGTAGAAAGTTTGCAGAAATATTTTAGTAAGCCATCCATTTAAAACCATATGACACGATAAAATATCAACAGTCAACGTTTCAAATATCACTGACATTCAACACAAAAACAGGACGTTACTTTTGCAGGGAAGTTGTATTGCTTACATATAATTACTATAACAGTGGTAGCTCCAACTAACTAAATAACTACAAGTATGATAATTTTGTACATAAAGGACGAATAAAAAAGGTATTCAATATTGCAGTACTTTTCTCTAACAAGGATGCAGCATTACAATGATCTTTGTCTTGTATATTTACAACAGTAGCATTCGAGTGTAAATAAGTTTAGCCCAAAAAAAATTTTAATGGACCCCAAATTATTTGTTACTTTTCGTTGTTTCTTCCAAAAAGCATTCACTTTCCAAAATATACATTCAAGAGTCCTGCGGTTGTAAGAGATCTTGCACTAACATACACTGCGAATGTGCGAAAGTTGGAGTAATATGTTCCCTAAAGTGTACCGCATGCCAATCCCTATTACTTGAAAACATAACTTTAAGTTTTGAAGATAACATTGATGTTGGTGTTAAATTACAGTGTAAAATCTGTTGGAAGGATGACTTACGTTACTCGTATGGACAACTTAAATGATGCCACTTTGTTCGTACAGGATTTATTAAACGAGAACTGTGATTTGGCTATAAAAGTTGTAAATTGTTATCAGTTTTATAATTTTCTCTAAATGTTTTTAACCGTTAGTATACTGTTGTAAGGACCTTCAAATTTTTTGGATTGAGCTCAAAATACTTTTTTTATAAGGAAGAATTTTTTTCTTGTTGGGAAACAAATACCTTCCTTTTATAAGAAACTTGCTTAAAATACGCCTGCTAAATGCCTGAATATTACGATTGTTTTCAATATACTGTATCTCATTTTACACTGCAAAGTTTTCAGACAAGTGGGTTAAAATAATTTTCTCAAAATAAACCAATTTTTGTTTTGCTACATGTATAATAATATTAATAGTCGTTAAAACCACCTTTTTACGGCAAAAATAAACACGAAAGAGCGTAGGCCTAACTGGAGACGAGTATTAAGGTAACGTTAACATAAACACAAATTGTGTCGCCTCGTAGAAAGCTTAGTATGGCTGCGCCTTATAAGAGGCTTTTGAGTTTTTTTTTCTTTTTTTTTTTTTGCCCTTCAACAAATTTTAATAAGTTGAAAACTAATATATTAATTTTACGTATTCAGCTACGTTTCTGCATTTACTTTTCCCATACTTTTTACAAAAATGTTGCTTTCCGAGTATGTATTTAAAAAAAAATTGGATTTTGAATGCAACAGTTATCGTAAATCTATTACTTTGGTCTAATTTACTGTCCATTTCTCATCAATCCGTTACATAAAGTTATAATTTATGTGAATAACTGGCTCGCCAGTTTTGTTGAATTATGTGCCTATTTTCTGTATAAATGTTATACGGTACTTAAAAAAAACATTCAAGGAAGAATTTCCATTTGGGCAAACTAAAAGTTTTGCTGACCTAAGGTTGTTGAGACAGCGAACTATTTAACTGCAAGCATTCCGTCTAGAGTTATTAAACCATTTAGTTTCAGGAAAGCAGTTTTTCAAAAGTTTAGTGTTCAAGTGTTCTAAACTAACAGTTTACCAACTTTACTTGCCTTAACTTCGTCAAACGTAAAAATATGTCGTTTTAAATAAACAAAATAAATAAACAAGCCGAATTTCAATGAGAAAAAGAAACTATTTTGCAAACATTAGTTTGCTCTAGAACTGTCGGAGGATATTAATTCATAGTCTAGTACATTCGAGAGAGTTCATTTTTACAAGAAAGGTTAAGTATTGGTTTTAGAAAAAGTGAGGGGAAAATAACTACACTTAACACGGTACCCAAGCACCCTAAAAAAAGTTATGTTCGTTAGGTAAGAAAACAAGCTGGCAACACTTGAATTCGCTATATAACAAACTAGTTTATATTCGTAGCTCGGAGATGCAGCCGTTCAAAGGAAGACGTCTAGAGGGGTGATGTCATATTTGTCTGAAAATAGTTCCTTGAACTATGAGAATTATAAAGATACCCAGTCGTTTACAAGTGAAAGGTTCTAAACTTCTTTTACCTATCAGGTCAAAAATAGTCTCGCTAAACATGATACCGTTGAAACGGGACGAAGCACTAAGGTAGTTTGACGGGAAGAAGACGAAACTACTCTAAGTAACCCTAAATCTGGATGGACCCTACGCACATAGTACATAAAACACAAGGACTTGCTAAATAAATAAACAATGACTTCAGGAGAGCGTTTTATGTTGATTACTAATCAGAGCCATGTTACTGATAAAGTTACCATGCTTAGTGTGTTTGTGTGTAGGTATGTATATATACATATACAAGCATATGTATACGTTGGATGGAATATAAACGACGGAAAAGGTCGTGGGTACTGGTACCCAGACCTAAAAAAACCTCAATCATGAAAAATTAGTATAGCAAACCACCCCTCTATTGTTAACAGTAGGGGCGAACAACCCACCGTAAAGTTTGTGACGGTGAACATATGAATTGGCGATGAATCGACATCAACTATGAATGGAACATTGACCTTCCGGATTCTATTCAGATGGTAGTAGTCCCAGGAAGCTTGTTACGATGTAGGCCTACTGTACGTGCTACTTGGGTTGCCTTCCTGTTGGCATTCAAATGCTCAGACTTCGAGAGCTCGTCTCGCATTAACGAAGTGTCTGAGCGTGTTCTGACACGTGAACCTATATTGTTCCTTATGTTATTCGTGTTCTTTATTCACTATGATGGGTTGCTACAAGCGTATAGAAATGTAATTAACAATAACGGAGGCGACTCATTGTTTCCAAAGTATGAGATCGGATAGTGGTCACACTTTTTTCCTCCTTCATAGGAATATCATGTGTCTGAATTGTATCCGGAAGGTCAATTTTCGATTTGCAGTACACGACGATTTATTGTCCTTTCACGTGTTCATCAACACAAACTTCACGATGATTGCACGCCCCAATAAAGGAGGGATTGCTATACATATTGTTCTTGATTTAGGTCTGACTACATCCAACCACAAGCTTCCATGCCATTTACATTCGATCCTTCATACAAACATTTACACCTACTGCCATATAATAAGCATATCCATGGCTTAGCTGGAGACGAGAATGTTAGTGGCAGAATGTTGTACTATGACTACTTTGCTCACAGTATGGCAAGACAGCACGGAGTTAACCCCGTCTTGTACTACACGTCCAAATATTATTTTATGTATATTACGTTGAGTAAACGTAGACTCATTTTGTACTGCTAGGTATTTTACATGCGCTCATAAAATATGATGGTAATAACAGTAGTAGTAATATAAGTATAGTAACTGTGGAGCGCAAGAGGAGACTAACTACTTGGTATGTTGCCACATTATGCGCGAATAATGTCATCGTGTAACATTTTGCCACTAACATTTTGGTTTCCAATACAGCTCAGGATTCGCGCGGTGTGCTTATAATACGGCAGTTTCTGGACATATTGCATAAACAGGTTGATTCACAAGGAGTTTTTTTCCCACACGGGACATATATTCCTTACATTATTTGAAACAAAATATCGTTTTCACGTGGCCGCGGTGGCCGATTGGTCAGACCATTCGCCTCCCACCAAGGCGATCCGGGTTCGATTCCCTGCGGGGTCTGTCCCCGGATTTTCGCATGTGGGAAACGTGCCGGATGATGCTGTTGGTGGGCGGGTTTTCTCGTTTGTGAAACTGCAATATGTGTACTGCACTTCTTTGTCCACAAGTTTCGTGGTTGTGCACACTTTTCTTAAGGCGCTTCCCTACATAGATTGCGTTTGTGTGTGAGGTAGAAAACCGATAAAGCGCAAGGTCGCCGCCGGCCGACGTGTGTAACGTAGTTTGACCTCTACGTGCAAGCCACTCAACTGGCGCGTAGATCTGTACTAGTATTCATTTTCCTATGAGACTTTAAGCGGCGACCATATCATTTTGTTTGTGAGAAGTATAGTTTAAAGTCCAACTCGTGCTTCTATGTGTGCGTTTTTAGATTCTTGTTTCTATAATTCCAGATACGACAGTCTGAAAAAACCGTTTTTAGCCATTTTGGGAGGCCCGAAAATCATATTTAAAACATACGTACCGAATCTTTGAGCTTATGGCGTCATACACTGACGTGTGTGTTCTTTTCGTAGACGAACCATTTTGAAGCGCATTGAGTAGTTCCGTCAAAAAATTAATACTCGCAACTTGCTGCAACGCATTTTAAAACCCCTTAACGGCGCCGCCTACCTGAGCGTTTGAGGCTCAGAAATAATGGAGACATAAGGGCGACCTTGGAGCGCGCATCAAATACCGCATCGCCTCAATGAGCCAAGCTAACAAAAACAGGATGCAAGGTTCCCACCGAATAGTTTTTACTGTGGCATATTAAGCGGTGACCATATAATATTATTGGTGAATAATCTGTAACAAAGTTCAGTTAACATCGTAATCTGAGTTTCACGTACATTTGGTTAGTACACTTTGAAGTACGGTAGTCTGAAAAGGCCGGTTTTTACCATGTTGGAGGGCTTAGAAACAGAGATTATATTTAACATAGTGTCTTAATAATTAATGAGGATGCGACCTTGGGGCCGATTAAATATCGCTTTTAAGAGGTGCAGAGCAAAATTTGCACCTGCACTGCGTTGCTTTGTTATTAAATATACAAACACGCAGGTGCAAGTGGTCACGTGACTGTGCAAAGTGCCTGAAAATCTGCGACTAGCAAATGGCTCGACGCAAGTATATCTGCGCCCCTCGCGCATGCGCATTGGACAATTTTCAGATGTTTGAAAGTGAATTAACATAAAAGTTGGATATCTTTATCTGTATCCGGTGTTCTATGAACTTTAATTATTTACGTATTCGTGTACATATTTCAACTTTTAATAGTTACGAAGTACAGTAGAAGTACGAAACTGAAATGTGTTTTTACTAAATAAGCAATTAAAAATGGGCAACGATTTATTATCCTTTCCACGGAATATATTTTGAGGGTATTTTTCCGTGGCACACGACGAGAAAATAGAGTTGGTTTGTTGACGATGTTATTTGTACCCTTAGAAACATGGCTTAAAACTTTTATGCAAATGATAATGTAAATACATAGCGAATCTGTTTTGCAAGTACCTGTTTTAATTGCATAGAACAGTTGACGTACCTCTGTATTTTCCTTGCTTGGATGGGGTGTTTAACATCACATCTTTCTCGCAGACTTGTTTCTACATTACACGTGCTTTATATTTAAGAGTGATTATGTTGGGATTCTCATTATTTCATAAAACGGGATGGCTATCATTTTAGTTTTAAGTCTTTCGTGAGACTTGCTGTCTACACATATCGCACCCTATCTCGGTGAACATTGAACTTACAATCATCTAGACCTAATTAAATTTATTGCAGTATAGTTGTACGAAAGCCACTCGTATTCACTACACATTAGCAATGAATTGTTTAGAAATAATCAACGTATCACGATCTGATATGTTACGACTCACTAAAAGACGAATGCCACATGTATAGCCCATTAGGTAGTAGACCCACACTCACAAATACCATGCCACACAAGTTAAATAAATTACGTTAATTTCACAACTAGGTCACTCAAATTAATACCAGTACAAATATAAAATGTATACATAATTTTTGCAGTAATAGCGTCACACGTTTATCACTTTAGGCACTTTATTTTCCGTTAGCAACATAAAGTATGTAAAAGCAGGTTACTGACGAAAACCACTCTGATGTGTTCCAGTTGTGTTACAAAAATGCTACTCTCCATAAATAAGGTACTTAATTATTCACGAATAATCTCATTCAATAAAAATGAACACACGCATCCACTACACTGAAATAACCACGACATTATAGAAATTAATTTTTCAAACTTCAAAACGCAACTACGACATATACGTTTATAATGAAAACTTTGTGACAATTTTCCTTCATAACTTGATATGAAACTAGACTTCTTACAAACTTGTATAAGCACGAGAAAACTACACAATTTGAGGTTACGAAAAATAAAACCAAAATATTACTTTTGGCGCGAGAAATTGTTCACTGCTACATGGAAGCTATATCTGCAAGTAAGCACGTGGGTGTGCAGACAGTTTTTGCCGACCATGTGGCAGTGAGAATGATGTTACAAATTTTCTGATTGGCTTGTGTAAGTTGGAGAGGGGAGGCAGTTGCGCCGAGCCAAAATACGCTCCGCCCCTTGCGTCTTGCGTTTTCGAGTATATTTAATTCCAGCTACGACTAGAGGTGCAGGTGCAGGGCATATTTCCTTGCGTTGTGCTGCGTCGGGGCAAAACGCAAGTGGTGGTATTTAATCGGCCCCCTTGTCTGCAGTGTGTTTTCTTTTCGTACGTTGGCATAATGGGTCTACGTGAAATTGTCTGAATTCTCTGTAATAGCGAACTTTTACTCCGGTATGCTTGTCGCCAACTGAAAACATAAACCCTATCCAGTAAGAACTTTCCGCTGACTTCAGTATTTCTTCCACTTAATTCTTAGACTCTTGATTACATTAGGCAATGATGGGTTTTCTTCAGGAAAGTGATCATTAATACATATTATGTACAACATATATTGGCACAAGGCTTTTACATTAACATTTTTCTAACATTACGCGTTCCGTTGTTGAAACAATGACGAAGAATTTCCTGGTATTTTTTTTTCCGTCACTACCTTAAATTCCATGAGTACCAACTGAAATAGCTTAAGAATGCGATAATCTTAAAAGAACGCGATAATCCCCCAATATAATTCGATAATCCACTATGTTACTGACACTCCTTCCAAAGTAGATAACTGCCGATAATAGCTTAATCGATGTATTAACAATGGTGGTTGTGGTCTAAGATGTATGCAGCTGTACGTCATAATGCACTATTCGTAAATAAAAAGTTTTCTCCTAGATCTGGCTTAGATTGGTATTTATCCGCTTCCATATTGGGAAAGTCTTCCTTCACCGTAAGCTCGAGGTCTAACACACCACTAATGGTGCGTGTATTAAAAACTAAGTCTCTAAAAATAAATTTTAATTCCTCTGATTTAAGAAACCAGCTGTCATATAAAAAAGTGAATTATTCCATACGTAATGATCTTTTATTGTATATTACTTCTAAACAAGGCAGTCTATATTGAACATTTTAAAATTGTTGAAGTTGCTATATAATTTACTCTTGCCTGAGAGTATAATTAGTTTCACACTATACCAAGTAAATCGGAAATCGGTTTTGTTTTCTTTTAAGATTTTCAGAATGTTGTTGACTCAGACTCGTCTAGAAGAGTGAGAGTGAGAGAGTTTTGTCAGCGCTTAACATCGGAATGAAAGGGCGGGGGAAACGGGATATCCTTGAGGAAACCCGCCGACCAATGGCATCGTCCGGCACGATTCCCACATGCGAAAATCCGGGGTCTGACCCCGCCGATAATTGAACCCTGATCGCCTTGGTGGGAGGGTCGAGGTCTGTCCCCTCGGCCACCACGACCCCTCGTCTATAAGAAAAGGAAATAGAAACCACTACGTGTTTTTTGACTTCTGGCAGGGTTACAATGTGGGTGGAAGAAGACCGGGATGACGGTTGGGTGGATTGATTGACAAGCCCCCTCCGGCTAGAGGAATGGATGAGGTGAGGTGAGATGAGTGTGCAGCAACGACGGAATGAGAAAGGCGGGGGATGCGGAAGTTCCCCGAGAAAATCTGCCCGACAACGACAACGTCTAGATTCATCAAGAACTTTTATATTATCTACCTTAAAGTAACTGGGATGCGTGTGTTTAATGTCCAACCTGTTTACGATCAAATTGATGAATTTTTCCATTATTAGCTATATTTAAAAAATATTGCCATTAGTATTCGTACTTTACTAATTTTTCATCGAAGATCACCAAATATATTTATAACATGTATTTGCAAAACAGTTTCTACGTCCTACTGAAAAACTAGACTCGACTAAAACTATTTTGCATGCACAGCCGAGAAGAGATGCAAGCACACGGCGCTAATTGTTGGTCAGCTGACCGACTAAAGCGCGAGTCACCGAGGGCCAGCTATGTATTATAAAGGTATTAAATGAGTGGGTAGCTGCTGTTCAATAAACCAAGGTGTCGAGTAATGCATAGGATTCTGAACTGTTTTGCCTAGCACTTTAAATGTTCTACAGCGTGTTCAATGCACTATTTGAGTAGAAGCTACTGGACGTATAAGTTGAAAATAAGTTTTTAATTTTTCATTTATGTGAATAACAGTGGGAGTAAATATATCCTAAAAAGTACTATTATAATTTATTTTATTGTAAAGTAAATTACCATTTAACATTAAAATCAATTCTCTGAATAGTGTGAGAACGAGAAACCAAGTGTTTTTTTTATTTATTGCCCTTTACTATCATTATTTGTGAAGATGACTCCCTATTGTCCTAAGTAAATAAGGGGTTATATGTATATGTACATATATATATGCATAAGTATATACATATATGTTTAGTACTGTACTGTAACATATTTTTATGACTTTGTTGTAATGGTAGTACACATTGTATGTATACTACTCTTAACTGTTGGGTTTTTTCCGTTGCTGTTAAACCCTTTGGTATATGTATGTGTGTATATATATATATATATATATATATATATATATATATATATATATATAATGTATGTGTGTGTTGGTGTGTGTGTGTGTGTGTGTGTGTGTGTGTGTAACTTCCTCTTGTATGTATAGAAACTATCTATACCCTACAAACAATTACTCGTTTGGGTTTGTGTAACGAAATTTCGGTATTTATTTATTTAGCGTCCATGGCACTACTACATCTGTACATTGATAAACAAAGGAGCATTTTAACAGTAAGCGAGAGTTTAAAATTTTTGTAATAATTAATAAATACCATTCCGTCTTAAACTATCCTGTGTAAATTGTCAGAAGCTAGGGTACTAGATTTTTTTTTGCAGTGCTGATGCCAAACGCACGACCACAGCTGTACTCGGTCGGATACCTAATCTTTCGATCAACCCCCCATCCCCCCTCCCTTAGACCTCCGCGTTCCAGAAGCCAGCTTCCAGCCGTTATGATTTCCCGCGGCGTGGTTTGTAATATAGATAGTAGCTATATCCGTGAGCCACTTTGGCGGCCCTAACCCTATTACAAGTGGCCGACTATCTCGAGCCAGTGGGGAGGGGGCAGGCAGGAAGGTAGCGGAGACAGCAAGGAGGGAGGGTAAACTGTTGTCGAGTGTGCAGCCAGAGTAGGCTCTTGTGTAATCATAAACCGTGGATGATGGTACGCTCGCGCATTTCCGGCCCCGTCTATATTGAGGGCCCGAGCCTGTAGGCGCTGCGCCGCCCGGAATATTACGAGCATCTCAAACATGGCGGCGCGGCGGCTGCTTTTAAAGAGGATACAAGCTAATGTTTGTTCTGCGTGCAGCTTCAAGGCGCGCGTATAACTTAAACAAAGCACATTCTGTAAGGACCCTCCTGGTACACACAAAAATAAGAAACTTGAATCCCCGAGTAAAAAAAAAAAAGACTCTGAAACACATTATGTTTTTACGTCAAATGGCTAGCTAGCTACTAAGGTTAATTGTACTGTAGGTTAGAAAGATCTATGTTAAAAGTTTGGAACAGGGAAAATGTCTGCCGCTTGAGCGCTGGTATCAATAAGAGGTGTAAACTGACCATTCACAGAGTTTTCCCGACTTTTAAGTTACATTAAGTTGATAATTTGAAACGCGAAATTGGTTTCTTTTCAATTTGAAATTAAGTTTTAAATGTCATCTGCCATTTCCAAGCCTATTTAAATTACATTTTACTATGGTTTCGTTTTTTTTTTTTTTGTCTCTGAGCGACAGCAGATAAACTAGTGGCAGAAATTTTCCCTATGTCAAACTCTCCCATAAGAAAACACATTTCTATTCATCTTGTAGTAGAAGTAACCTTATAGCTACCTCAGGACTTCAGTAGGAATAAAAATCCACGTCGTTGAAGAATATGACGATTAGAGACTGCAAATTTTTCGTTAATATCTAACATCAGACTGGATAAGTTACTGTGTTGTCTGACATCTGCTGTTGGCAGATAATTTTGTGGTGCGCTTGAAGAACTTTTTAACCAATGATAAACGGTCTAAGGTAAAATGCTCTAGATCGTTAGAGAAGATGGTACCGTAAAACGGGGTGAATAGGATCAAAATTTGAAACAAATTTCTTGCTAACAACTTTTTCTTTTTAAAAGTTACGTTCCAGTCAAACTCTTGTCAACAGCATTAATTTGCCTATAAAGGAAAAAAACTTTCTAAAGCAAACATTGTACTCATAACTTTGCTATAAAATTTTTGATCCTGTTCACCTTTGCGATCCTATTCACCCCATTTTACGGTATATCGCGAAAAATGGTTGTGCCAACATACCCCTGAAACCGCTGTAGTTTCTTGCAAAATGTTTTATTTGGTTACATACGTCTGATGCAGCGTAGTTTTCTACAAACCAATAAATCATCAAATTTTACAATAGCGAAATTTTTATTAGCTCAGTCAAATAGGGTAACAACTCCACGGACAAGCGAAAGCCAGTAATATTTTGATAAGCTGAACGTTCGCTAAAACCCAGCAAACAGTCAAGTTTTCCCGCGATAAATCATCATCTCTATAGATCTTTCAATGCAGACACACAAAGATACGAAGGCCCGGAGTCAATAACATCACAGAGTGTGTTCGGGCAAGCACATGCCAGTGAATTCTAGCCGGTTGTCCAATAATAACGGCAAGTTTGCACGACACGGGTTTTTTTGTGCGTAGACCTTTAGGCCAAAAATTCGTTATTTTTTCACGACATAGTGTTCCATGTATAGACGTTACTTGTGATTAAATTTTCCACTTGTTAAAATATCTTAGCTCTAATAGTTTTCCCGCGGCAGTGTGTCGCAGAATGTGCAAGTTACGAGAACATAGGCATAACAACAACCAAGAGAATTCCTCGAAAAAAAATTTTATACTGAAATGAGATATTATCGGTCATATGCAAAAATATTTAAAACGTAAGTATTTTTGTATTTTTTAAAAACTGAAATAATTGAAGCAAATTGTCATTATCTCCAGAATTATTTTTAATGTAGAAAGGAATTTCGTTGTGCGTTTTTAAATCGTTTAGCATATGGCCCATAATATCAACTTTCAGTGCAAATTATTCATTCGAGTAAGACTCTCGGTTATTGTCATTCCTATGTTCCCGTAACTTTCAAATTTCGGCTTTCTCATGCCGCCATGGGAAGTTTATGAGAGCAAAAATAATTTTTACTAGCGGAAAATGTCACGGGTAACGTCTATAAAACGAACTCTATGCCGTACAAATATAAAATGATGAATTTTTGCCGCATGAACGCCCTTAAGAATTGTGTGTACCAGTTTCAAATGTCCGCGTTTGACACGTGGAAACAACGGATCTATAAGAGCCAGAGGTCGTATTTTTTTAGTTACAGCAGTCCAAATAATGTCGTTTTTAGCAATTTTCAGATGCCCCAAAATAACGTTTCTAACAAACGTGCTGGATATTTTTCAAATAAGAAGAGTAATTTCAAGTGTGGGTTCTGTTCGTAGATAGTCGCAATATGAGTAATTTAAGCGGTTTAATGTGAAAAATGTGTTCGAGCAACTAGCTACAACACCGACCGTGCACCAGATACCCGCGACTCTTACTGTGAGTCTGGATCCGTTGTGGCGAAGCCAAATTCTGTTTTAAAATTTCGGTTGCCCAAGTGAGGTGCCACTGACCACGGTAGTTCAACAGAAGCTCTGGTGGTTGGACTTGTGCATACCGGAGACATTTCACCAAGGAGGTTCTCAGCGTCCCGTGGAACACGAGTTATATGCGAGACACGTGCCGCGATCAACAGAACGAGACGAGCGATTGCTACAACATACGCCGGTCAACGCCGAATGTTCTGGGCTGGCGGTGCGGTCGTTTAACCCGGAACTTACGTATTTACACGAGACCTCCGCCCTCCCCACGTAATAATAAGAAAGGAAATAGTTGCTGCTGTGTCAAATAACATGGGTAAACCTCGCCCTTAGCAAGGTGGTTCTCTGTGGCTAACTCACGTATAGTACCGTCGCTAGGTCAGCTGATTTCAATTATCAGCCACCGTGATTGGAATGAGCATATATCCATCCGTCTGGGGCATTCAACTACTCTCGTCCGCTTTAATGCAGTCTGCAGCTATGGTGAGCACTGGCTGGTAAAGAAAGACTGACTGGTGGACGTGACTAACCCACCAGCAGTATCATGAAAGTTTCTCCTGGTTTACCTTCCGGTTCAGGAACAGAAGGTCAGGTTCTGCTAAACGAGCCGGGTAGATTCCGGAAAACTTGTGTCGAATAACAGCGGTTCAGAACATAGAGCTTACCTTGGAGCTGGAAGGACAACTAAGACGTCGCTGACGAGTTTGTGATAACATAACTCATATTGTATTATACGAGTTGAAATTAGTTTTGTAAATACCTCGCGCCCGGATGTTGAGGAATAGCGCCATTTGTTAAGATATATTCTGAATTTTAAGTGTAATTGCTAACACATTTTTGGAATTGTTTAAGAACTTTACATATATCCAAATATAAGAGAAGTGGGTCCGCTTTTATTGTTTTCTTTTCGAATTTAGTTCAGATGTGAACCATTATTATTTTTTAATTAAATTTAAATTTATATTTTTTTTATTTTTAAATTTGTTGGAGTGCTTCCTTAGTGTTACCTCGTTTATACATTGCACACTTATCACTGACGACATCTGGAAATGTGGAGTGAGCCCAGTATTGCCTGTAAGATTTAAAGCACTCGTTTATCAAGACCAATATTAATAACAAAATTGGACACGCATTAGGGAGGACTCGGGTTCGATCCCCGGCTCCGGCCATCTTGATTTCAGTTTTCCATGGCTTACCGAAATCACTCCAGGCGAATGCTGGGATCGCTCCATTACAAAGGCCATGGCCGACTCCTCTCCCAGCTGCTGTCATTGTACCAAGTTGTGTGTCGCCGTCTATAATGACCTTGCTGTCAACGAGACGTAAAACTCACATTACTTTACTTAATTATTAAAATACGTGTTGCTTATTAACACTGGAAGTTACACATTTATATTTTAACATGTTTCACTTATTTTGCTGCACTGAGAAAAAAGTGTTTGTATTAAAATATGACGTAATTTTTATTTTATAAGTACCGAAACGTGTGTAATGGTCCACGATGGCATCGTCTGGTTTAAGAAGTTGACTATACTCTGGCCAACAGGAGAAAAACTATATAATTCAAAATAAATGAAATATTTAGAAAAATTACATAACTTCATATAGGTACCTAAAACAGTAATTTCGCCCTGTAAATACTGCACGTACAGTATTTAATATCATTGGCTGGATGTGTTTTCTATGCTAATCAGTTTTTCAAGTAGGTGCCCACATACACCTAATTTAACGTCAGTGCATTTTGCCACGCGAATGTGAATCATGGATGGCTAATCCTTCTACCAAGAGAAGGTAGAAAACAAGAGATATTTCTTTCGTATTGTGAATGCTACAGCCACGCTCACTTTCCAAAGCTAACATAACCAGTTATGAACGTGTGTATACATATATGGAATGCAGTGATTTAATGGTAAAATTGATTGAGACCTGGCTTGGAGAAGTTGCGATTTGCCATTTTAAATAAAAATGTATATTTTAAGCACGTAATGTAACTGATTTTTTTTTATTTTTGATGTTTTTGTTTTTCCTTTATACATTTTCACACGAGGTAGTCAACGTGTTAAAAATGTGAAATATTTAACCACCATACAGTAAAATATGATGCTAATGGGGCGATAATTCGTGGATGTTTATATATGCTGTCTACGTAGTTTATTCATTACCGACTGAATTTATTAAAGAATCGCGTAGTGATTATATTAAGCAACTCGTTTAAAGTAGCGAGTATTCAGACACACAGTCAATATAAAAATTCAGTTATTAAAAAGTCATTTATAGGCCTAAAACTATCTGGATATTTTTCCCAAAAATTATATCACTTAAATCGTAATAATGAAACATCGAATAGGATAAATGCCTGAAGTATTGCATTATTTGCACATGATTCTGTTCGCAAAATAAGGAAAAGTTCACAGAAATTTATTTAGAAACATATTTCCTTTCTAGGAAAAAGTATCGATACCTGTTAGGTTTTCGGTGAATTAATGAGTGAATTCACGTAATTTTCGCTAATATGGCTAAATAGTTTTTACTGAAATTTAAAAATAAACGTTGCAGATAATAATTATATTAATGAACTTCTGCAAAATTTGCTGGCCCATCATCGCTATTGTCGTTCATGTCAATATTATTTCCTGAATTCATGATTTTCCATCAATATTCAAGTTTAGTACAAGAAAATTATTATTAGTTATATCTAACACAATTTTCGTACTAAAAATGTATTTAATAACATTTTTTCGCATTAAAATAATATACACTTAAAATGTTTTTCCGGAAATTTGCCTCAATATCCCGTTATAACGAGGTACTTCACCACACAAATTTGTTTTAAATAGGATCTTATTTGATTCTTCTTTTGAAGTGTTCGTTTTATTCGTTTTGTTTTCAGTTTTATATTTAGAACACAAGTATGTCTAAAAACTAGGTAGTATGTCCTACACATTAATTATATATATTTATTATCAGTTTATGTAGGATAAAAGTAACGGTGATGTTTTTTTCTGTAACCTTACATGTATCTAAGGATAAGATTCTTAGTTTCAAAACGATGGAATGTAATAATTCAAGAACTTGAAACTGAAGTAGTAAAAATTAAAGGTCGCAATTTCTAAGACTGCCTTTCCCTAAAACAGGAGCATATACGAGTGTTATGTACAGAAGTAATGGTGAAACATTTCCCTCATATACCTTCCTCCGAAATAAAGTGAAAATGGAAAGCGCTCCCCTACATATGGCGATAAGAGTGTGGAAAGTTTCTGTTGTGTCGGGCCTTGGATTATTCATTTAGAGGTCTCACTTCGGAACGGCCCTAGTCCTTCGAATAACAGGCTTCTATCATCTCAGAGTCACGATTCGCCGTTCAGAGTTGACTGCTCCATTCCCCGAAAACTCTGTCGAAAGAACATCTTCGGCATCCACAGAACAGTCAAAACATGTTACTGCCTGCATTATGTGGTTTCAGCTTCATTTTGACGGAATTAGTTAGTACGCTTCAATTTCACGCGGACACCTGTCGACTTTGGAGAGAAATATTGTATACATCCCCTTCTCGTATTTCATTACGATCCGATAATTTAATGTTTCTCTCTCTATCTTTCTCTCTACCGAGCGAGATGGTGCAACAGCGAAACGCTGGACTCGCATTCTGGGTACTCAGGTTTGATTCATGGCTCCAGGTATCCTGTTTACGAATTTCCATTGTTGTCCCGAGATCGGTCCAGACAAATGCTATGACCGGCCATGGCTGATTCCTCTCCTATTCCCTCTCCTTGTTTAAATGTGTGTACTCGCTTCAGTGACCTTGTTGTGGATGAGACGTGAAGCCTACTTTAACATAACATCTCTCTATCATGTCACAAGCCGTTAAGCCTACAGTAGACTCAACTTTGAAAACTTAGAAGTTTCCTATCAGGAGTAGGCTTATATGCTCGGCTGACACACTACTACACTACTGAATGCAGTCGTAGATTATTTCCTGCGGAAATATAAAACCTGGTTTGTGCTCAACTACGACTTCATATTCACTCACGGTTCACTCCATAGAACAAAGCGTATTATAGAACTGAAACTCTCATGTTGGACTGTTGGACACTGTTTGCAGCGCCCTTGCCAAGCGGGTGGGGTGCCAACTAACTACATAAGCGAGGGTATTTTCAATCACTTTTAGCCACATATAAAAAACGGCTGTTGCCATTTCGATTGGTTCGTGCCGAGATCTGTAACATATAGATTTTCTCAATTTTACGGGTATTGAACTTTACAACCCAGTTGAATAATGTTTACGTTTTAATCAGTATTTTTATTTATTTTTGGGCCGTTCATCTTTAATTCATTTTAATATTCATGATGGTAGTTAAAGTTTAGGATAAATGAATGTTCAGAGACTTATTCAGTGCAGTGTAATATTGGTGCATAGCAAACATTTGAACTGTGCGCGAGGAAACTGGGCATAAATACAGAGAGAGGCATAAAAAGGGACTGTTTTACGAACTTCAGAGGAATCTGGACGTGTCGAGGGAAGAGCTGTCCTGGACCGAGTGGCCGTGGTCCTGTTCCTCCGGCTTCGCTGTGGAAGGAAGGATGGGAGTATGCCGGCTTGTTCAGGAGGATTTCAGTACGAAATATGTTTGGATCGGAGGTTTCGAGAAAGAAGATTTTCTCCGGTAGGACTTCAAGTTTCCAGTAGACAAAGGTAGCTCGTCGTATGTTGATTCCCGGGTGAACGCACTAGTAAATCCACGTAGCATTAAAGCCATCTGTTTGTGCCACACAGTTAGCATGTCAGATTTTATTTATGTTAACTAACAGTACGCCCGCGGCTTCGCTCGCGGGTATTACTCAGAGCAAATACCTCTTTGCTCACCAGATAGGTAGTTCGGTTATGAAGCGTTAGAATGCAATGCTAGTTGAGCTAACTCTGCAGCAGGATAAGTATAGCTATAGCTGCCCACGCGAAAAGCAGTCTTAAGTTTGCCCCTGCCACCAACAGCGACTTCTCCTGGGCCTTATTTATAATTACAGCAAAATTGACGTTGTGGTGTAATTACAAACTGTTAAAGATGTTAATCGAATGAAATACGTAGTTCACATGGTATTAAGACTGATTTCCCTCGAGCACAACCATTGGTTATCGTGCCGTCAATAAGATATTTTTTTTTTCAAAACCTTCACTTGAAGTTACGTGGTATTAAGGAATTTTGTCGGGAAAATATTTCGCTAAAATATAAACGTATTTGGTGGCCCAACCTTGAGGTTAGTGCGATTGTATATGTGGACTGGCTGTCGATTGACTTCAGTAGATAGTGTAATGCACAATCCATTTTCATCACTTGTGAACGACTTCATCCAAATTACACTGATTTTATCTGCCTTGCAATGTTTCTGTCAGACTTGTACGTTTGCACAGCCGTTAAAAGGAATTTTTAGCCCAGAACCTCCCGAACAGCAAACCAGAGCTACAAACAACTGCTCCCCATATCGTCGAAGTTATTCATGAAAACTACTTTTAAAAATGAAACATTAATTTCCTGGGCTCATAGAGGTTGTACAACACTGCGTCTCGATAGATCTGTAGAATTAAACTCCTGTGTATAATTTATTTCTCGCTGGTCGTACTTTTTTTTGGATCGTCTGACTTGAAAGTTCACAAACAAAGTTTTCTATTTAATTAAGTTATGTGATAAAATGAAAAACTTGCATTACTTTTTTTTGACACTTATGTTGTCTTCTATCTTAAGCAAATACTACCGCAATATCTCTACTGGTTAGATAAGTATCATATGCTGATAGATAACAAATTTTATGCTTTTTTAACTCTTTTAGGTGTCGAATTTCGAAAATTCTTAGTTTGACATCTTAAATATTTGTTCAAGCACCCAAGTGAAGTAAAAATCATGACGATAACTTGTTCACTCAAAGAAAAACCGAGCATTCATTAAAACAACAATTCACTCCTGTAAAGTGCTAAGAGTTCTAATTCTGAACAATATCAAAATATATTTACGGTCTTTTACGTCATCATCATCCGGAAGCAAATATAAACTGAATATCACGATGGGTTCGATATATATATAAGATTTATATAAAACACATTATAGGTCTTTTCACTTCCTAAGAGACTAAAATGTAATTCAAGGGTAATTCGTATTTCAGACTACTTTACTGGTGTCTCTTGGACGTGAAAAACACCATAATAGCCCGTTGGGTTCAGGATGTATCGACGATTAGTTATAAACACATTTCATCACATTTCATCCCTTTTCACCTCCTTAGGTGGGGAATTCCGAAAATTCGTGAAATTACTTTTCAGGTGTTTGAGTAAGCATTAATCGCAAACAAAAATCACGTCGCTAAATAAAATTCAATGGGATTGAGGTATATCGATTGTGAATCGATAACATATTTTACACTTTTATTTAACCGCATTCGAGTCAAATTCGGAAAATATATTTTCATGGTATTTGGGATATTTACAAAAGCATCAATTGAAGCAAAGAACACTTCGATATCTCGATTGGTTCGACAGATATGGAGGAATAGTCGAAAACATATTTCCCGTATTTAAGGGCGCGGTCTACGCAATTTTCATTACCATGTTTTTATTTTTATATCTGTACCAGTTATTTTTTTCTTGATTTAGACACTAAATTTATCTAAATTTTTCTCTTATAAAATATTTTTCTCGCATAGTTTTTGCGTTTTGGCTTGTTAAAGCCAAAATTTGCAAGTTCCCGTTTTAAAGACGATACTAAAATCAACTCACTTACCAAACTAAAAAAAAAAAAATTACAGCGAATAACGCTGTTGAATGCTAAAAATTCAGATATGTTACACCGCAAAATAAAATATTATTGTATTTTTAAAATATTATTGAATTTTTCACATATTTATTTTAATTTTTAAAATTTTTTTTTAATACAACAATTTTTATTCTTTGTATTTTAGCACGTGAAATTGTAGCCTCAGACGCCTTTATCTAAATTTATTTATTTTTTCACTTTGGCATGTCAGTTGGTAACTGGATTTATTTGCTTGGACATACTCCATTGCGAAATAAATGACTGTCAAAAGAAAACTAAAGATCCAAAACAGGCTGCATTTAGTTTTCTTTGGACAGTCATTTATTTCGCAACGGAGTATGTCCAAGCAAATAAATTCAGTCATGCACTCCCATTGCACAGTTATTTAAAGATCATGTCAGTTGGTTTTAGTGTAAACCTTAAAACTGAAACATGCAAATTTTGACTTTAATAAGCCATTACGCGAAAACTATGAGAGATAAAAAATATTTAATAAGAGGCAAATTTGGTCACATTTTGTGTCTAAATAAGTAAAAAATATCTGGTACAGATAAAAAATATAAATATGGTGATGAAAATGGCGATAGACCGCGCCCTTAACCCCCTCAATCAAAGAATTTCGAAACGTCTTTAAGTACCGTCGTAGACATTTGTATACGTAACCAATGAAGTGAAAATCACGACGATAGGCAATTGTGTTTCAGTTATATAGACGATTCATAAAATGCACGTTTGCCCCATTTTGCTGCTTGGGGGCGGAATTTTAAAAAATCCCGAAACTGCTTTTTGGGAAACTTAAGTAAGCAACATTTTGAAGTGAATATGAATTCTCTATCTCGAAGGATTCGATTGATATCTATAGTTAATCGGAATCACATTTAAGGTTTTTTTTACCACCTTAAATGTTGAATTTCGAAAAATTCTTAAATTGGCTAACATGCAATTTTATGAGTGTCCTATTAAAGTAAAAATGACGATGACAGGCAGTCGGGTTCGAACTCTATTGACGTTTCTTCAGAAATACATTCACCCCTTTTCACCCCCTTAATTATCGAATTTCGAAAAATCCATTCTTAGTTGGTATCTACGGGGCAAGGGGAAGCTTTCCTCAAAAGTTCATGGTTCTAGGTCCAGCGGTTTGGGCTGTGCGTTGATGAGTGAGCGAGTCAGTCAGGACACTTCATTTTATATATTAAGATTAATTGTTGTTTCATACAATTGAATTCTTCGTAATATTCGCGCGTTTGGATCGCGTCTTACTATTCACCTATTATTTTATTTAGAGCATTCATGGATACTTCGAGGTTTATTCTCTGTCTTTCTTTTGTAAATCTTGTACGACCCTATTTTGATGAAAAAATTGTTTCGAATAAATGATTTTCAGTCGATGTTAGTACGAAACATCGTGCTTGTTTAGATTAATTTAAATATAAGAGTTTAATGTTGGATCGATCAGTAAAATCGTATCTTTATTGTCTCTAATATATTTTCTAATATTCTTAATTCTGTACGCTATCAGTATTCTTCTTTTCCGCCACTCATTTACTAAATCCTCGTTGATATATGCAAAAACCTGAAATTAAAAATATATCACAGTGCTTAACATAATCGATTCTATTACCGATAAATTGAATACAATTTCTACCGACTCTGTTTATCAAATATCATATTTAAGAAAATCCTTAAAACGTCTGATTAATTATACGGATCTTGAAAATATTCACATAATATGTATTATTTACTTTAACTACAGTTAATTACTTACTACATATTAACATTGTTTTGTTACTCCAACTGTTATTGTAGGGATGAGGTAGCATATATATATATATATATATATATATATATATATATATATATATATATATATATATATATATATATATATATATATATCTATATATACGTAGCGTAAGTTAAATAAATGGAAAATCCATGTCTGTTTCCATATTGTGATATTTTGTGTAGCGGTGGAAACGAAGTTTTGTATACAATCCTTTAGTGAACATTAACCTAGTAGCAAAGTGAAATGGCTACATTCTAACATACATATAAAGGTCATTGGAAGTAATCCTTTCCAATTAAGCATTTGTCATACATATGTTTGACATAAGAACCAATGTGTTTTCCATTCTTTGAAACACAAGCTGGTACACAGCAAGCTACAGTATATACCCACAAACCGTTTATCTAACTGCAAGTCATTTCCAATACACAAAGATAAACGAACCATTTAAACATACATGATCCAATTTTTCAAAAACATCTTCCCGAAAACACTTTAAACCAACTACACTATAACCTCACGATCATAACAGCCTATAGTCTTTAAACTGCTCGACGATAAATGGCGACCGATTATATTCAAGTTGTTTCAAAATTATCAGGAAAGTTAGTACTGGTGCTACCCCAATACCAGCTGGTGCCGATGCTAGCAGTTCCCAACCTCGTATATTTCAGTTTTCCCGGCCTGGTTCACTCAAATGCATTTTCCTCACTGTCAGCTTATCCCCTTTTATTTATTTATTTATGTAGTAGACCTCCACGAGCGCAAGGCTCATCTCAGGGAGGAAGTACAATACGTACAGGCGACATTAACAAAGAGATACAAACACATACACAAACAAAATGTGTATTATGCATAAAAATACTGACCGTTTTTCCTACAATTGAGATCATCTGAATCTAACAACACTGTACTAAGATTACACATGAGATCATAAGTTTGATTTTTACTTCATATTAGATAACACAAAACAAGAATTTACTGAATAAAAAATCACACTGACACAAAAAATTCAAATGTCGTCACAATATTCCGAAAGGTGATGCAATTTAATTTTTATTTGTAAATCACTGTTTGTTGTTAATTAGTTAGGCTGAAGAAGGCAATTGGTTAAAATACCTTAATGTCATGTTTTGTGTTCCTGTTGGTACATACTGAACAGATTTTTGTGATGAAGGTGCACTTTTTTGTCTTGTGTTGTATTTGTGAATGTATTCATTACAAACTACACTTAAGTAGCTGCTGTAAATTTTTTTATGACTATCTTTAAATAAATAAGAGCTTCGATGATTCCGTTTACACTGCTTTTGATAGTCGCTGGTGTTTCTTTTCATCCTTAAGATTTTCACGGTCGTCTCGGTCCTGCTTGTATGGATACTTCACTTTTTGCTTCGATATGAAGTCAGGCCCATCCACTTATAAAACGAATTATGTGGATGATACGTGTATGATTACAAAATATTACTAACCCAACGCCCTTAAAAGCTTTCTAGGAAATAAATACACAAGCAACTATTTTGTAACTACTCCTCGTAGAAGTCTGGCTTACAATTTTAAGAAAAGTACGTCTATTCACTCTTACTCTGAACTCTAGCCCTATTTTTACTGTTCCAGCTAAATCTAACATAATTCTTACATGTTATGAGTTAATATTCAATATTGAATCATTCGTACAACAATGTTGAAACCAACAAAATGCAAAAGTCATACAAATACGTTACCTTATTCATTATATTACTTAGTAAAGGATTGCATGTGCAATGATACCAACTGTTTTACAAGCAAAGAAATCCTCCCGTCAAAAGTAGATGACCAATATCCGTCTTTTACTCATTTCAGTGTAAACTTTTGTTACCAAATTGTTCGGATGAATAATTAAGGTTCCTTCAATAATCTGCAACTTGTAAACCTTATTGCTAGTAGGGGTCATCCCCTTTATGATTCTCAGTATTGTCAATGGACATTTGGCCAACATTACTAACTTCGCCTACTTTATCACTGACCTCGCTCCAACTGTTACAACTATCCTCTTGACCGCTTTCTTTGTTCCACGACACAGTATGAATTTTGGAGAAATTGAGGAGTTGAACATCCACTACATTTTCTGCATGTTTTTTTCATGTTTCAAAACATCAAATAGCAATTTCAACCTATACACTTCGAATGACAAAATCAACATATACATTTAATCTGCCTACATACCAGCTGCCAAATTCCTATTCTGCCTTCGTCCCTATCAGTATTTTCCGTTTATTTTTCTCTGATATTTCGTCGTTATATTTACAGAGATAACTGATCGTTGTTAGTGAATGACGGTTGGCTTTCATCTTGTGGGACTAAACAGGTGCATATCTCTCTCTCTTTCTTTCTCTCTCTCTTTCTTTCTCTTTCTCTCTCTCTCTTTCTCTCTCTCTCAATCTCCCAGAGTCATAGCAGCTGTAGGAAAGTAACGGGTGTTTTGCCAATAAATTCTTATGAGGAATCGGTTAGGTGTTTGTAACGAACCCAGGATGTTCATACTTCTGCTCTAAACTCAGTCCGCACTCTTAATCACTCGCTTTAAAATGTTTAACCTCGAATCCCTTAAATCATTATTTCAGCAGTACGTGTAGTTGTAAATGTCATATAGGTTTAAAGCGGTGAACTATTTGAAAATTTTTTGAATCTGAATGTAAAATATGTACAAATTCTGATATATGTGCGGAGAGGCTATGAGAGCCTTGTGGCATTTTGCCAGCCCCTTTATCTTGCAGTTATGCCCAATCCTCTTACTCACATATCACGCGCTCGAAACCGCTCCGTCCAGGGGCAGTATTTTTCTGGTCGGGATCTGGACAGCTGATCGCATCGGAGAACGGACCGAGAATGTGAGCGGTGAAGGGGGTGCGCGTAGAGAGGGGTGGCGCCGCCGGCTGATGGGACGCGTCTGGCCCGAGATGAAGCTGTCAGCGCTGGAAATAAAATACCCTCTCCTCCCTCTCTAGGGCGGTAAAAATACCGTCGGCACACGAGAGCTGTGGCCGTTTTTCTCCCGGGCGTCCTTGGCCGCTGCCAGAGCTCGTGACCGTTGCGACAGAGGAGGACGCCATCCGTGGGGACTCCAGGACGGGACCTGCGGTCGTCCAGACACCTTCCCCTGCCTGCGCCCCGCACTACACCGATATATCCCATGCCAAAGACGTCCGCCTGATTCAACGCCGACTTGTCCCAGCCGCTTTTGCCGGTATCTCTCCCCTCCCTCTCCCAACTCCCACGTCACATTGCATATTCTTTTAAACTCTACAAGAAACAGATGCATCGCACCACAAAATTGTTTACGATGAATAAAAAATTATTTTATTTATATGAATAGGCATACAGCAGCATTTTACTGATTCTGTGGCCAATTTTGTTTTGTGGTCACAAATTATTTCAGAACGGTCCGAACTTATATTTACTCATATAAAGTTCTGTGATCGTAAAGAAGAAAGAGTGTGTAGTAAACGTATTTACTAAAGCATTTATGGCTTCATTTTAAAATAAACATAATTTTTTGCTAACCCCGCTTCCATAGTACATTCACGTCATTTAAGCTTGCGGCTTATGAACGCATGATTAAAATACTAATATTTAAGTTGCGGTTTTGTTTTATTACGTCACTCAAATTTGTAGCTGTTTACTAGTTTTCTTTGTAATGAATAAACTGATAGAATTGTCAACTAAAAATAACAGATTTAAAAATTTTCAAGTTGCATTCAGAAATTCTCTTTTTAAGTGCAATAAAAAATTCCAGATTACCACCAATTTGCTAACGAACTAGTTTTCCACTTAAAAGTGTACGTCAGTAAATATACTGTTAACTTCCTGTTCTAGAACATTTTTGAGTCACAAGTGGGTATCATAGTTTTAAATCGATCCCAATATAATTACTAACCATAAAAATAACTATATATTTTCAGGTGGCAATGTAATATTGGAAAGCAAACCACTTAGATATGACCACTAAATTTTTATGGTTGAGATTTATATCATTATTTCAAAAAAATAATAATGTGTAAAATAAAGAAGGTATTTCATTTAAGGGTACAACAGTTGTTTATATGTTGCCCCTCCATAGCTAAAAAGACAGCTTCTGTCATGAGGTAATGTAGATATTGTTCATAAGGCAAATAAGAAATACGTACTAAATTACATTTGACCACAAATTTTGTGGTTTTGATCCTATAAAATGTGTTGTTGTGAGTGATATTTTCAAAACAGGTATCGTTTTTTTAAACAAATTTAAAACTAACATGGTGAGCACTGTGAAACATAACATTTGCTGGCACTTCGGTGTATTTTGAATGCAAAGTAGGGAGGTAAAAATGAAGTTTTCAATTGAAAAATGAACTAACGATATTAGAATAAAGCAAGTGGCTGTGTTCGGCTTGGCGATAACGCATACTCTATGAGCGATTATTCTCGATGCACGTATCTATCCCCACTATCGTGCTCCACCGATATCATAGGCATACCTCGCATCACAACTCTAGAGTTGAAGACATTACTGCTGAGCGTTTACCAATGCTCTTCTCTCATCCACTCTACTCTCACCACGGCTGTGCGGGTTCTGTTTCCAGTAGTGGCCATGCCCATGGAATGTATGGAAGATAGGTAAGGCCACCGTTTTGGGCGACACAAAATAGCTACCTCTAATTCGTTAACGCAAGCTGGTATTCAAGCCTTCGGAACAATGACAGAATCGTTGATACGTTTTGTTATTTACAAAGCTTATGGGATATGGAAAGGTACAAAGTCGAACGGACGGCTGGAATACTTAATCGTCAATAGGTTCTTAACTACACATGAAAATTCGATGAGATATTTTTGCAGAGTAGATATTTTATCAGCAAACGTTTATTTATATAGCACTTTGTGGTAGTATGCTTTACTTTCGAATAAAGAATTGTGATAAACATATATAAGTTTTTATTATTAATTCAAAAAACAGGAGCTGAAACACAGTAACTGCTGTCGTACAGATAATGTCTCTATTTAGCTACTGGCTTACCTACAGAAAACAAACCAATATGCTTCCGATTCTCACAGACGATGTATTTCATTTAAGAAAATGTTTACAGTAAAGAACTTGTTTTATATTGAAATATTTTGAAGTGTTGACGGAAGCTTACAGGTTATAAAAATGAAACTAGAAGCAACTAAAGAAAAGAAAGAAAGTGCCGTAACTCGGTACATCAGAGTGGCAACCCGTCCTCTCCTGGGTCTCGAGCTAGGCAGGATGACGTTCGAAGGCTCCACAAATTAGTTCACTAGTTTTCAATTAGTACATTTAGTTTCTCGCAGTCATTCAACGTAGGTACCGACCAGCTGCTAAAGAGCGGGTTTCATTGTGGAGTAATTTATGCACTGCTTATAGGTTGAATGTGTAAGCTTTTAATGTACAGTTTAATTTTAACTATAAGAGCCTCGTCGACGAATTCCCTGCGTAGTTCGTATCAGGATAAAATCAGCCTTACCGAAGTTTTCAGCAGCTCAACAAACGATCATAAATTAATAGTTTCTGATTGGGAGGAACACTGGCCGCATCGCTAGTCTCGTCCTTCCTTCCTTCTCTGGGATTATGGATGAAGACTGGATTCTCGGTTCTTGAACCAAAAGTTAACTGCAGACATGTCCTTCTCTTCTCGATGTTGACAGAAACGTTCTCCCTTGTTGCAAAAATGTCAGTCCATCTGTTCAAAACAGCTACCAACTGTTGTGTTCTACGAACAAAAACCTCCGCTCTAGCAACAAACTTCTCCTAGTCAATCACTACCTATCGATTCCCAGGATCGGATCATATTGCTGTCCTCAGTAAAAATCACTTAAACCTAAAAAATGTGTAAGTTCCATCGAACAGTGAGAAAAACACAAAGAAGTTACATATAGAAATAAACATTTGGTAAGTGAACTTTAACTAGCGCGAGATGTCTGTGACCATGGATAAATGAAATATTTACAATATTTTTTATGAATCTTTGACCATAGGCATTTAAATATTTTATCTGTAACATGTGCATTTTGTTATGTCACAGAATGTAAAACTGTTTTCAGAAAAATAAGGCTTGAAACCTCAAAATATACAAAAAACGGAAACTATAATTTGTATAATTTTAAATATGACTATACCTAGGCCTCTGTAACAACCGGATTTCAAAAATACTGGCGTTTTGATCTGAAAATAATTTTACCATCCAAAAATCTCCGCGCGAGAGGTAGACGGATGTTCAAATTAAAACACGAGTATTTTTGAAATTAGGTCAATGTAAAGGCCTAGACATTATCATATTACAAATTCGAAAAATTAAAGTTTTCAATTTTTGTACCTTTTGTGGTTTCGAGCCCTTATTTTCCTAAAAACAGTTTTTAATTTTTTACTCGAAAGTAAAACTTACTACCGCATGGTGCTACATAAATAAACGTCCGATGATAAAATATCTACTCGGCAAAAAAATCTCATAGAATTTTTATTCGCAGTTAACATGTTATTGACGATTGAGTATTCCAGACGTCTGCTCGACATTGTACCTTTACATACCCCTTAAGTGCATTAACCTCGCACAGGTTGTTATTCACAAGTGTATAAGTACAAATGTTAAACGGTCTCAGCGTCATGTTGTTAAGTACGAAACGGACCATGGTCTTAGAATTACAGGTCTGGACACTAGCCTATCTAACAATGCTATTGAGTTGACCCCGTTATGACTGAAAGCGCCACTAGCAATGAAGTGTTCTTTTAACATTGCAATATAGGATCATACTACCACATCTCCTAGCAGTTCCGACACGTGCTTGCTCCTTGTAGATCCATTTACACAATGTTAAAACAACACCAGAGTGCCAGTGGCACCAATCAGTCATATGAGGGTCAATTTGCAACTCCAAGTGTCCAGACCTGTTCCTCTATGGCCGTGAAACGGACGGCTTCAACTTCATCACAACATGACGTCTCCAGTTTACTGTTATCTCCATGGCTGCATCAACTGGGCAGAGAACCTGTCCTGCGAGACGGCAATGACGAGAGCAAGCTTGGTCGAAGTTTTCGAACACCGCGCGTGGTAAACGTGATGGACTTCGCCGCTGTCCGGTTTAGTTTTCTCGGAGTACTCCCATCTTTCTCCGCTTGCTTTCCGTCGTGGCTTCATACGCACATGTCACTCTTACTAGCACTCACGTCCTACTGAGAAAAGCTGACAAATATGTATCCTCTTACGCTCAACGTCACGTTTCAGCTACTTCAGTGTCGTGGCCGGTACGTTACCTTGGGAAGGACAGTATTTCAGCTTCCAGGCGTTCAAAAAGTAACCCGAGTATTGTTTTCAAGCGTACAGTGACACGCGAGACCGCGCATCCCTTGCGGGCTTTCATATTGTGATCGAGCAAAACTTATCACGTGACTGAGCAAATCTAACCAACCCCAGTAGGCAAATGAACATAACCTAAATTATGTAGTTTCAAAGGAACACAATTATCTCGTCTTATATATTTTACACCGAGCGAGGTGGCACACCAGTATAACGTTCAACTCACATTCGGGAGAGTCAAGATTCCATCACCGGTTCCCAATGTAACGCTTAAAACATATGCAGGCAGTGAGACTTCCCTGCAAGACGGGTAACCGAACTTGTAAGCGTGTTAATACCGTTGCCACGGATTTATTACCTATGATTTGTCACACGGACAGTGTAAAAGTTGGTGATTGAACGTAAATCGCTTTAATCCAATGAGTGCGTTTTAACCACTATACAAAGCAAGTACGTCATGCAGTGATAGGGATATTACAAAACGTGTCAGTATTTAGGATACAGTGAATCATTTATTGTCACTGGTAACAATGGGGTTATCTGAATGTAAGATTTTGTAAAACTTGGTGAACATTGCCATAAACGTATGGGTTTTGTTGTAATAGTACAGTTTCCTCTCCCACAGAGTGCAACAGCTTTATATTACTATCGCACCGACTTTTATACTGCCCGTGTTACAAATCTTAGACGATTAATCCGTCGCAGCAGAATTATTGCAACACGCCTATTATTTAGGTTATACGCCTTACAAAGAAGTCGCAGTGCCTGCATATGTTTCAGGCGTTACAAACAATACGTTAATTTTACATAAGATTTTCTCGAAAACGGCTAGATATAGCAATTTTCGACCAGACGCCCTTTTTAATGATATTCGGCGCCTGTTTAATATTCTGTATTATAAGAAGAATTACAGTAAAGTGTACCGAAGTTCTAAGCAGAGGAAAAGTTTTGTGTCCAATTTGAGCAACGATGGGTCAAAGACAGTACCAAACTAATTTACAGAAAACGAACTAAAGTAATTTATTAACTGCAGTACAAAGTTTCGTTATTTAATATTAAGTAGTTTTTGAAATTTTAATTAAAATGTATTTTGAAAGTCTATTTTTAGTGTAGCATTACTCCAACAGTTTTCACTTTTGGAACAAATTCAAAACACATTTTCGACATTTTTTTTGTGAAGTATCACCACACGAAATTAACACACTCCATCATGTTAAAGCTGAAGATCTCCTTCACGAAAGTTTTGAGAAAGTTTATTTCCTATATGAAACAATTTCATCTTGCAGAATATTGGCATCCGAAATCGTTCAGACTTACAGTTAAGCTTTTGCGAGTATTATTTTTAGACATATAACGTTGTTTCATAATGTAAGTTGGGTCTTGATTAAAACTGGTTTGATTTAGGGGAGTAAATAAGTTATAAGTTATACGTGGCATAAAAATTCAACGATTTTATAGGGACACTTTACATTGTCGCTGGGACATGAACTATAAAGCGTCGCAGATAATAGTGAAGTGAAAGGTCTGCTGAACAAGCAGCTTTTTTGTAACTTGCTGCATATTTCTGTGGCCAGGCTGTAGCACGAAGTATTCGCGCGCTGGACAGGCATATCTTTTTTCGCCCGTTGTGAAAATGGCCACCAGGGGAGCGTAGCCAAGAGTCCAACGTGCCAGGCAGAATATAGCACAGCCGTCAATCATTCAACACGGCGAGGCCAGGCCGAGTGACGAGAGCGCGAGCGAGACGACATAGAAAAAGTTGATGGGGGGGGGGGGTTGGAGTCTATCGGCTCACGTGCCGCGTACCCTATCTCTCTCAACCCCTCCCCTTCCACTCTTCACATAAACCACGCCCCCTGCAGCATTGCGAGCCTCTATCGTCCGAGTGAGCCTCTCCCTTGATCCGATTATCTGATTTATCGACGTCAGTTCTAATGCGACCTGTCCAACCATTTGGACGATTAACACTGTCAACTTCAGGGCGCGGAGTGAAAAAATAAAAGTTTCGCGGAACAACAAAGCAAGGGAACAGAAGACCGCACGAGCTATGGTCTCGATAGCTCTCCGCGGAGTTTTCGTCCCTCTGTGTTGCCGACAACCAATCCACGCGCTTTATCGGGGAAGGTCATCTGCGAGTCTACACCAGTGATGTCATTTAAGGGTGGGCAGGGAAGGCAAATTCCCCCTCCCCCTGATTTAAAAGATAAAGTGTATAAAATTATTTTTGTGTATTTTGTTATTAAAGTAATGCTAACGTAAGCACATAAAACTGAAGTTTTAGTATTAAAGTTTCTAATTTTACACATGCTTAATTAATAACAATTATGCAACAAAGTCAAGACGCCAAAAATACCTTGCCCCTCCTCCCCCACCAAAGAGAAACCTGAAATGACGCCACTGATACACTGAGAGAAAAGTTATTGTTTGAGTTGCCATACTTCTGTTGAATTCGAGACAACAGCCCTGTTGGCTGTCGGTATTACCTGGGTTGCTTCTACAACAATTTGTTCTTTAGAAGGAGCAAGAGTATATTTATATTGTTACTTCAGCAGAATAGGCTGTTGTAGGAACAATCCACATAATACCGAGAACCAAATGGAACAGTTGATACTATTTTAAAACCGAGCGAGGTGGCGCAACGGTAACACGTTTGACTCGCATTCGGGAGAGCCTAGGTTCGATCCCCGGCTCCGGCCATCCTGATTTAGGTTTTCCATTGTTTCCCGAAATCGCTCCAGGTGAATGCTGGGATGGTCTCTTAACAAAGACCATGGTCGACTCCTCTCCCAGCGCCTGTCATTGTACCAAGTCGTGTGTCGCCGTCTTTAATGATCTCGCTGTAGACTAGACGTAAAGCCCACATACCTTAACCTTACTATTATACGAAAAGTGTGGTAACTACAACAAAAATTGTATTTCAGTTAATGCTGTCTAACTATCGTTCCGTACAAACGCATCGGAAGCCCAGTAATTTCGAGAATATTTTTAACAACCTAACACTATTGCATCTGGTTGCGTTTCATTGTATTTAAATAAGCACACGCAGAAGTGTAAGAAGGCACGTTACGGTACAAAATGGTTGTAAATATGCTTCGGAGCAAGACTATTTGCTGCGTACGAGCTTGCGCAGTCGTGAGAACGTGTGAGTGTAGGTAACACCAACTGTGACTAGATGTGCAATTGAAGAGCCGATTTACTTGCGCTGTACCTGCACTGTTCTGCGTCGGTGTAAATAGCAGATAGTGACATTCAATCTAGAGCTATAAAGCGACGATGAGCATACGGTGGTTTGCCTTACGCGGTGATGTGATGCGGGTGAAGGGACAAACGACACCCAGTCCGGAACCCGGAAAGGTGATATTAAATTTTGACCTCCCCGTCCGGGAGTTGAACCCGCGACTCTTGGCTCACCAGCCAAGAACTCCAACCACTGCATGTGTGTATATACTAGGTGTTCACAAACAAATGCCTAGTAAGCAAACCACGCGAATCGTGGGCTAAAATGGAGACGAAAATGTTATGGCAAATTGTTGTATGATGACATTTTAATTTTACAATGTGGCAACATAACACTGTACATACTCCCCTCTTGCGCTCCACAATCAGGTATTGTTCCATATATGTTAAGTCAATTAAACGTAGAATAATGTTTGGAGTGATCAGGATTTTAACCTGGACCAATAATACACAGGTCAGAACAGTAGTAGTAAGATAAGTAAGATATCTGAGGAGCGCAAGAGCGGACTAACTACAGTGCTGTGTTGCCACATTGTGAAAATAAAACGTCATCGTACAACATTTTGCCACTAACATTTTCGTCTCCAAATTAGTCCAGGATTCGCGTGGTGTGCTTATTAGGCATTTGTTTCTGAACATCCTGTATATATATATATATATATATATATATATATATATATATATATATATATATATATATATATATATATGTGTGTGTGTGTGTGTGTTGGTGTGTGTGTGTGTGTGTGTAACGTACGTTTTTAAAATAGGAAACGTAAAAAATAAGCAGACTATGCTTTTCTATTATTTTTAGTTTTCTTTGACAGTCATTTATTTCGCAATGGAGTATGTCCAAGTAACTAAATCCAGTCATGCATGATATAATACAGTTCTTTCAAAGATCATACGTTTTTAAATGAAATTTAAAAAGTTCAGTATCAAAAATAAAATAAACTATCAAAGTCTTAAATACTGTATTGTTCTTCCTGGAATTCAGCAAAGAATATTTTTCGTTCTAAATGATTATCTATAAACCTGATACAGTGAGAAGAAATTAATATTAACTTTAGTATCCTATATATTATCCTTGGCTTCAATTTGACTTGAACGGAGCACTTAATGTGTCCGCACGTTATTCCCATTTGGAAAAGCGGCCACCCTTTAACATAACTTTCTGACAAGCATAGCTTCTGCTCAACTGGAAGACTTGTTCATTTAAATCTCGTTGTAGTTGTTATAACCCCTTTGCATCTCAAGTGAAAACAAAATAAAATTTACTACTAGTAATTAATCACTTCGCGAAAGCAGCAACATAATTCCTTTTTCATATTATATTATATAGTGTATTACAATACTGAAGATGCTAGTTAAATATTCGTGACAGCTCAGCACTGTTAAATAAATGTAAACTTGCTTGTGATTATTTATAATTGGTTGGTTGTCGTTGCTAGTGAGAATAGAAGATTATTCGTTTCGGGAATGATCGTTGCCACAAACTGATGTAAAAGGATTTTTGGTTGCATTACAGTAATTTTGTGGCTCTAAGGTAAATGACAAGGCACCGCACATCCATAATAAATCTAACTTTAAATCTAAGTTTGATGGGCAGACCGCGTAGGCAGTGGGTGTTACTTAGCCGAGTGCCCGCTAATATTGTGTCTGAGAAATAAAAAGAAACTCTTATCCTTAAACAAGTGGCGAAGCATATTTAGTTCAATCGAAATAACAGTTATTACTAACGCACTTTGTTCTGTAACTTCCGGATTATATTATAAACGTGATACATAAAAAGTTTCGTAAAATTTTTAGCCAACCATACACTTGACTTCGGTGAACGCAGCTAAAATAAGATCGAATGTGTCTTTGATAAAACGCGCAGATAATGTTGATATGTGTATTACTCTTAATGTTGCAGCGATAGTAAGATTAGCCTTGAATTATATGTTGTTAATGCGGGTTGCATACATGCGCCTGAAACACTGGCATGATCTTTCATTTATTTCAAACTATTGCAAATAACTCGAATATTTTTTAACCAAATGCTTTGAAAAAAATTTGAGATAGTGTACGGCCATACGATTCACAATTTTGCCGGAGCGTTTTTTTTTTTTTTTTAATAGTGTACTGTTTGCTAGCAGAAAATTATTTTGCTTAATTTTGACAACAAAACGTGTGCTATTTCAGGGGCATAATTCTAAAAATCCGTTTGGTGTATTGCAACAAAAAAATTCCGTTACAAACGATGATATTATGTAAGTATTAAAACTGCAAGAATGAATTTTTGATATGTATTAATTTGTTTAAAAATATATTTTCGAAACCACTACGAAACTAAAGAGCGAGGTCTTAAAGGTGCCCGCACACTTTGGCGTGGCATTGGGCAGCGACTTTTTCCCCATGGTTCAGTTACATGCAAATAATGGATCCCTGCACACTTGGGCGAAGAGTGGCAGGGCGTAACGCCCAAGTGTGCGGGCACCTTAAGGGTGCCGCCTACCCGCGCGTGAGAGGCTCAAAAGCGACGGAGCAGTAAGGTCGACCTTGAAGCGCGCATCAAATGCTGCGTCGCCTCAATGAGCCAATCGTTGAATTAGCGTGCAAGGTTCCCGCCGAACGGTTTTTACTATGGGACATTAAGCGGTGAGTACGTAATTTTATGGGTGGAAAGTCTTCAGCAAAGTTTACTGCAGGTCGCAATCTGAGTTTCACATACATACCGTTAGTACATTTTTAAGAACGGAAGTCTGAAAAGGCCGTTTTTAGCCATGTTGGAGATCTTAGATACAGTGTTTTTAAAGAGAATGGCGTCTTAACAATGAAGTTCCGAACTTGTCTGAAGTTTGTTTTCTTTCGTGCGTTGGCACAACGAGAACATGTGGGATATTTTTGTAGAAAAAACCTGTTTGTGAACACACTGCAACGGTTTTGAAGCGTGGGGTAGGCGGCCGACTTAAGAGTGCGTGGTATATAATTCAGCGCTAAAATCATCAGTTCAGAATTGTAGGTTTCTCAAAGCCGATTTGCAAAAATCAAGAGCAGCAATCCTAGACAATAGTTTATTTTCATCGATTAACGTATATCTGAAGAACAATCCCTGACGCCGAAATCCCGTACATTTAACTGTGGCGCAAGGGATCGCGCTTAACAAATGCATCATTCTAGGTGAAAGTTTGCTCACGAAGTTGGCAAATTTAATTATCAAGGATTGTTGTTCTGTAGTTTTTCTGTACTGACTTTCAAAAAAAGTGTACATCTCAATTGAAAAAATCAGCCGTTATTTACTTACCACGCCCTCTTAAGCAATAACGCATGTACCAAACAGTAGCGATCGTTATTATTACTAAGCGAAACAAGTGTATGATAACAAAGTGACAGATCTCAATTCAGTTGCCCACAATTCTAGAATGAAATCATCTGCAGCCTCATGGCTTGTAAATATGTCGTCGCAAATTGAAAGTGTATATACCAAGAACATTTGTGGTTTGGGAACGTCGTCTCATACTAATCAATATGACTGCTCAGTTGTAAGAAGTACATATAAATCACGGAGTGAGATGCCGCAATTATAACTCAGTTTGCATTCGAAAGAACGCGAGTTCGATTTCTGGTGTTGTCAACCTGATTCCTTCCCCTTTCATTATTTTCCGAAATGTACCTTCTAAGGGTTGGCTTATTTTATAAATATTAATTTTTCTGGTCCGACCGCTTGTCTCAGGGGCGCAGAATGCTGTAACAATTATGTGACAGAAGTTGAAATAACGTAACAGGAATGTAAACGTAATTAATATATAACAAAAATAGTATAAAAGAAAGGTAATACAATAGTTAGTATCCCAGACTGTGAGACATGGGTTTAATTCCCCGCTGTGAAGAAGAAGATACTTTATTTATTATTTCTTTTTTTATTTTATCAGTGTTCTATTTTAATTATTTATTTTTGTTTGTTAATATATTTAGAGACAAAAAGTAACACAGCCTGTAACTGAAGAGAGTATATGCGCACTCAAGCCTCAGTCCACAGGCGTGCCAGGATTATGTAACCATAGAATTTGTCGATAATAAAAAAAAGTGGTTAGTGCTCCTGGCCGCTGTATCAAGGATCTCGGGTTCGATCCCCGGCCGGGGAGGAGACATTTAACATCACTTCCTCAGGTTCAGGACTGAGTGTTTGTGTTCGTATTGACTGATTACAAAAAGTCACCGTACAACTACAGCAAACAAAATACAAACTACAAATTACTCGGGGTCAATAGAATTTGCCAACTTAAGGGACTGCGTCTTCTCTTTTATTAATAATTTTCATCACCGTTTAGTAAATTAACGATGTAACGAATAACCGGCAACATTTCCTCAAAGAAATGTTACTGTTTACTATTAGGTGCGTACTGTTGGATGAAATTCATACTGGTAGTTATTTAGGGCTTATTATATGATCAGAGAGAATTTTTATCTTAAAATTTAAATTAGCTTAATTATTTCACGGATACGCTCTTATTTTTCGAATACGGTATACGCAGTGAAAGGTAAAGTAGTTAGCTATGTCCCTATTGAAATATTTTCAGTTCAATCTTGCCAAAGTTTTATTTAATCAGGAAATAATCAAGAAACATTCATAATATGTAATAAGAGACACTGGCTCTTCTCTTAAACACGGGGGGGGGGGGAGATAGTCTTGTCGGTGTATCAAACATATTTTAAATTAGTAGTTAGAGCTCTTGGCTGGTATGCAATGTGTTCCGTGTTCGAATCCCGGTCAGGGAGGTAAACTTACAGTTCCTTTCCCGCGTTCACAACTGGGCGATGTTTATTCATCCCATCCCCATCAAGCGGAAGTCAATGGCGAACTACCCAAGTATCATACTCACCTACTCGCGCTTCTCTCTCCGAGATTCAAACTAGCCACTGGGTTGAAAACTCATAATAAAAAAAAATGTAAGTTAGTTTGATAAATATATTACTTCTGCTATTTCGAAATAAATTACCCAGCTCGTTAGGAAATCCTAAATAATTCAAAGAAGATAACACTATGGGAAAATACGTATGATTATCTAAAAATTGTAACAACTAGTAAATTGCGTAGTACTAAAGTAACAGTTAAAGCAAAAGTCTATTTCACATAACTATAATTCGAATTCACTTATTTTAATTTAATCTTAGCTTCTTCCTATTTCAAATGACAAATCCACTGAAATTTTAATGTCAGTCGGCTGTGCCTTCCACAAAGGCGGTCCAAGTTCGATAGTTCGATTCCCGGCAGGGATTTTGGCATGTAGGATTCATGCCGGACGATGCCATTGGTCGGCGGGTTTTAGCAGGGATATCACGTTCCACTCCTTCATTCCGGCGCTGCTCCATGCTCACCTCATGTCACCCCTCACTAGCGCTTAAGACATCGATGTTAAGGGGGAGTGAAATACAATTTTATTGTATTTTCAGATTTGTCCATTACGTTTATTCAAGTTGTATTATCAAAATGTTTTCTTCGACAAAGCATAGAATATATTCTTAGTAAACGGCTTGATATAATTAATAATTGAACCTTTTATTAATTTGTCACGCAGAATCATTGCAAGAGAATTCTTGAATATTTACCTATAATTCCTTGCAATGATTCTGCATGACCAATTAATGAAATATTCCATTATTATTTATGTCAAGCAGATTACTAAGAATTTATCTTATGCTTTGTCGAAGAGAAAATTTTTATAATACAATTTGAATAAATGTTGTAGCTCAAAAACTGAAAATACAATCAAATTGTCTAACGCTCCCCCTTAAGCGCTTAATAAAATCGCAAGGTCATTTAAAACGGTTACACACAAATGTACAGAATGTCAGGACTAGGAAAACGGTCACAATGACCTTTGTGAAGGAACTGTCTCAGTATTTTCCTTGAATGTTTTCGAGAAAACATGAAATAACCAAAATCAGGAAGGTCGGAGCCGGAGATCCTCCCGAATGCGAGTCCAGCGTGTTACCGTTGAGCTCGCCGTATCGCTCGGTAAGAGAGCGTCAATCACCGAACTATTTTAACAACCGTGTACGTCGTAGACAATAACTTTGTGTATTAACTCTCTCGCGTGTTTGATGCACGAATTCCGATCAAGTGCTTTCGCACCACACCTAGTTATTAGCAATAATGCTTTAATATTTGTTACCACCATACTTACGTAAAACTGACTGCAAGTAGGTTTTGAAATAAACGTAGCTTTTAAAGGACACGTAAGATACAATTGATGATAATATCTCGAGGCAATAGTTGACTGTTACCTAGTTATAGTATTTGGTCAATGTAGATTATTTTACTCTAATACTAAGCATTTACGGCCTGTGATCCTGAATATTAAGCTAGGACTTACACAAAAATCCCCTTTCAAGCTACATAAAAGCAGTGACCGATATTTACATAGCAAACATTATTTTTTCGAGTACTGTAATAATATCAGATAGTAAACAGCTTAAAATTCTTCACCTTTTGCTAAGTTACAAACAAAATCAATGCTACGGTGATCGGTACTTATTTTAAACAGCTGTATAAATAACTCTCATCTTTTGACGTTCTCAGCGTAGTGTATCGCATTTGCATTTTGTATTTTAATTTTAAATCATAATAAACACGACAATATAGATAAAATATTACATATTTTAAAATTGTAACTTTAAAAAAATATCACTGTCTTCATCGTAAAATGAAGCCACGTTAGTCAATTTTTTGGCATGCATACGTTTGTAGGTCTTTGATGGTGTTTTTGGAAATTATATCCTCACATAGTACCAACGTATTCTTCGCACACCATTCTACTACGTGAGATTACAGTCAACAAGTTATCGCCCAGACCACTGAAAACAATAACATGTGGTACAATCCTACAACCTGGAGTTTTATCCCACAACTGAAGACCGAACACCATTCAGCGATAAGAGCGATAGTGGTTCGCACATCAAGCATTTCTTCGTATCTTTGCAAATTGCACCGAACCGGCAACCAGGTCTTCCGTCATACTGCTTTTTTTCAAATTAGACTTCAAGCAGTCAGACTATCACTGCATTGGCTGTGACTTTGTGACTAAGTCCAATGCACGTCTGCTTCGTAACTTAGCTTATATAGTTTGAGTTACAGGAGGCATTTTTAACGTATTTCAAGTGTAATACAATTTTCTGATAGATCGCTCTTTGAGGTCACAGGAAATATAAATGTATCAATAGTGTTAGGAATACAATGCTACCAGGACTGTTTGTGATCGAAAGCATGTTGTGATCATCTGTATTAGCTGTGTGCTCTGTTAAGCTGTATTTGATCATATTTTAACATGATGACACCTCCTTAAGATAGAATCTGTGTGTAACCATATATTGACTGTTGCAAAAATAGTCATAATGAATGTAAATTGAGCATAGTAATTCACGTTAATATTACTTCCTACTAACTAAAATTTAAAACTATTGACCGAGTAATGGTAGCTAAACATGGCAAACACAAGCAAACATTGGTATTTGCGACCAGCAGAGCAACCCATTGTTTCCAGAATTTGTTGTAAAAAGGTTCTGTACAGGTAATTTATTCCGACTTTATGTTAAATCTCTTGTGATTTTTATTGCAAATAAAACGTTAAAAATTATTAACTTTCGTATGTAAAACCTGTAAACTTCGGGGAAATTAGATCCTGACGTTCTGTAGCAACCCTGATAGTTTTTAACGTGCCTGCAATAATATTTGCCTGCGAGAATTAAACACATTTCAGATGACATAATAGTACTCGCAAGCCATTGTGAACATCATTAAATGCAATATTAAAGTCCTGAAGAATATTGACTCATCGATAGAACAGAAAGCTTCGACTACTGAACGATATTTTATCTTTTATGGTAGTGTTTCGTTTTTTATGACATACATGTGCAGAATATATAGTAACTAGCTGCCCCTTTGCGGCTTCGCCCGCGTGTACTATAGAAAAAAGTAACTAACTTTTAATTATGTATTAATTGATGGTGTTACTATATTCTCTGTATATCTTTAAAACAACAAATACTAACGGCTCCATCCAGTCCACTTCGCTGAGCGTACTTTAATTGCAGAATTTATTTGTTTTAATTCATCTTTATTTCTCTATAAAACAGCTGCCCGGCTGTGGCTATGCCCGCGTGTAATTATGTAATGTAAGCAGTTACTCTGGATAAAGTATGTGATGAAGACATTTAACAGCTAGCGTACTCAATAGCAGTGAACTATAAATTGCCATAGCTCAGTGTAAAGAGCGCGCGCAATATGTTCGTATGATGTCATAGTAATTCCCATCGCAAAGTCTTGCACGGTATACGAACCCGTAACCCCACCCCTCCCACACCACACACTCTATCTATACAAACCTTAGTGAATGCTTAAAGGCAGGCCGTGATAATAATTTCGTATGTTCAGGCTGAAGTCTAAAGAGGTTTTATTTATGAGTAGGTTGGCAAAAAGAAACAACTGTTAAATTATATGTCCATGAACATTCTTTTTTTTTCGGGAGACTGTAATATTTTACTGCTTTTTACATCCTTAATTTTCGAATTTCATAAAATCCTGAATTCGATTTGTAGATATTTACATAAGCTTCATTCTTATCAAAAAGTCATCTCGATTTCTCAACGGGTATATGCGGTACAGATGTTTATTTGAAAACACATTTTATTTTTTAACAGCTTTCATGGACGAATTTCGAAAAATCTTGAAATTTTTTTTTTTATGTAAGATTTATTTTAAAGTAAAAACCATTTCGATATATCCACTGGTTTAGGAGATGAATGGGATTTATTAAAATCACGTTTTATTTTTTTTAAAAGCTTTCAAGGACGAATTTCGAAAATTTTTAAAAATACTTTTTAGATATTTACTTAAGCATGATTTTAAATAAAAAAAATTACTCACTATCTGAAATGGTTTAGGAGAAAACACGGATTTATGAAAAACACATTTTACGGCTTTTCGCCCTCTTAATTTTCGAATTTCGTTAATTCGAAAAATTCGCAAATATGCATATGTTTGGGCAATATTTTGAAGTTAAAAAATTTACGATAGCTTTCCCTGTTAGTGATATATCAGGGATTCTTTGAAAACACATTTCACCCCTTTTTACCCTCTTAATTATCGAATTTCGAAAAATCTATTCTTAGTTGATGCCTATGAAGCAAGGTGAAAATTCCCTTAAAATTTCATGGTTCTAGGTCAAGCGGTTTCGGCTGTGCGTTGATGAGTAAATGAGAGTCAGTCAGGACACTTCATTTTATATATTAAGATTAGTTTTCGGTTTTCATAAATGAGTCGTGCTACTACATGAAATACAAAATGATATGTTTGGTTTATGATCACTTACGATGCACGAAGAATGCTTTCAAATATCTACATTTCTTTATTTAGGTCTGGCTGCATGTACCCGCGAGCTTTTCCGGGATTTACATTCCACCTTCTATAGTGACAATGTAAGGTTTATAAAACATGGTTGCTGAGCAAGGTGCTCTGACAGTACGTTTTGTTACTTAAATTCAGTTTTATTAACAAACTATACGTGTAGCACATATGTCTATTCGTTTGTGTATGAAATGATGACTGTTAAAGTTTTATTTTTATTATTTTAAGCACTATCGTTGCTAAGCAAACCAATGAATATCGAAATCGGTGTATTTCATGTAGTAAGATAATTGCTGTCTACTATTTTTTTACTATTGTTATTTGTTATATTCTGTTTCTTTACTTGTCTCCTGACACCCTGACAGCCTGAAGACCTTGGTAGGGGTACGTGAAGAAAGGTGAGGCACCAGTCATGCCTGTAAAGAAAATATCGCAGTGTTCATCAGAAAGTAAGGAGAAATCCTTGAAGACCGAAATCAGAAGTACCGTTTGTGGTAAGTTTTAATTGTTGAATTGTTAATATATAAGCTATTTTAATATTATACTTAAAATTTAAGTGTGTACTGTTGTATACTCCATCAATTCTAAGGTTGCAGCTAATTCATTCAAGTGAATGTCAATAAAATGTTTTCACAACATGAATTTCATTTTAAATATTGACAAATACAAGGTATTTATGTTACGGCACACTCACAATATGTGGAATCAAGAGATAATAAAACTGCTTTGATTTATTTCGTCAGCAATTTTAATTTCTGCTGCAACCTTGGAGTGGACAGAGTATAGTGATGTATACAGATTTCAAACTTGACTGTTGTGGATTATGTTATTCAGTATTAATTTTTTTCTGCAATTTTTCGCTATTTATTAATATCTCTCTTTCTCTCCCTCCATCCTTCTCTCTCTCTCTTTCTCTCCCTCCATCCTTCTCTCTCTCTCTTTCTCTCTCTCTACGGGGCCGCGGTGGCCGAATGGTTAGTTAATTCACCCCCCGCCAAGGCGATCCGGGGTCCATCCCCGGATTTTCGAATGTGGGAATCGTGTCGGACGACGCCGCTGGTCGGCGGGTTTTCTCGTGGATCTCCCGTTTCCCCCACCCCTTCATTACAGCGCTGCCCCATATTCATCTCATGTCAAACCACACCAGCGCTTAAGACAGAGAGAGAGAGAGAGAAAGAGAGAGTAAGTGATTTTGTTCAGCGCTTAACATCGAGGTCTTCAGCGCTGGTTAGGAGTAGCATGGTGTAAGTATGGAGCAGCGCCGGAATGAAGGAGCGGGCGAAATGAGAGATCCGTTACATGATCCGCCGGCCACATGCGAAAATCCTGGGATCGACCTAAGATCATCTTGATGGGAGGCGAACGAATGGTCTGACCATTCGGCCACCGCGGCCCCAGATTAGCTTGACATATAATATCATGTTCCTTAAGTTCTTGTTTTTAAAATCACTCTTCGAAATGCTACTTTTATTTTATGCCCTGTTCAATAACTACAAAACAATAATAATGCTATTTTCGAATTATTACTTACACACTTCGATTAAATTTCGAAAGTATGAGCGAATTTAAGAAATCCTCGCAAATTTACACACTTGTAATAAAACGCATGGAAAATTAGTGACGGAGAAATAGTGCCTGTGATGTAATGAATATTCCGAGATAGTTTTCATGAAAGAATTACCAGAACTTTTCGATTTCTGTATATAATGCATTGCGTAGTAGGTATGTATTCATGGATGGCTCTCTGGTAAACATTCCAGCCTTTTAACACAGTAATCCGACAGGTCGGATAGTTACGTGTCAAGAAAACGACAGTAGGTTCTCTCTGAGTTCTCCTATTGCTTCCAGTACATTCAACTTGTGCTGTGAGTAGGAACCCACTCCTCGTCACTTTACAAAGTGACGGGCCATGTGAGATGCCAAGTCAGTAAAGTTTGTCTTAGTATTTTACTGACTGCTATTTTGCTGGCGCGTGTTCTGAACATATGTAGTAGTTCCGTGCCCCTATACTCGCTTGTAACTAGTGAATCTGACTTTAAGGGCGTTCAAGTGCGATAAAATCATAATTTTATATTTATTTGAAATAGTGTTGAGACGATACTTGCGACTGCAGTTTCCTCGAACAAAACTATTTTAGCTCTCATAGTTTTCTCATAACAGTGCGTCTAAGTCAAAATTTACGTGTTCTGCTACCATGCAAATATTGAAAACCAATTGACTTACGTAAATGAAATAATTCACAGGGAAATAACATTCCATGGGCTACCTAATAAAACAAAAAAAAAAACATTCCATGAACTATTTTATATGTTTAAAAAAATCCTGAATTTGCAACTTTTTTCTGTACTTTTGTGATTTTTTTTTAAAAATTAAAACAATTTTTTAATTATTTTATTGCACATCTCATGGGATGCAAGTTCACAGTGAATTATTTTACTTAGGTCAGTTGGTTTTCACAATTTGCATTGCAGCGTAATAAGCAAATTTGGACTTTGATGCACAGTTATGAGAAGACTATGCGAGCTGAAATCGTTTCGTAATACAAAACTGTACTCACAAGTATCGACTACAAAAGTAACAATATTTCGCAAAAATATAAAATTATGATTTTATCGCACTCGAACACCCTTAATGTGTACTTGAGAAAAATTGTAGCCACTGAACATAATGTGCAATTTTTGGGCAGTTCCATGGCAGTGAACAGCAAACTTGTGTTTATACTAGTGATGCCTGTAGCGCAGAAAGGCCACTGACATAACTCAATAAATATTTCTTCTCTTTCTATGTGTGTTCCCCTCCCCTTCGCCCCCAAAACCTCTCACAATCACCATCCTCTCCCTTTCTCTCCTAAAGTCGAAATGCTATTACCACTGCAGCGCCATTTCTTCTTTACTTTCTTATAAAGTATATACGTGTAGGGTTCTGAGTAAATATTTCGTCCGTTTTTATACGAAAATTCCCCTCTTATTGTTGCTGCCGTGATGCCAAGCTGTTCCACGGGCGCCCGTGTATACAGTACTGTATGCGTCAGCCAATCGCAACCCAGCTGTGATATGATTGAGTTGTCAGATTGAACGCAGCTTCTGGTTAATTATAGATGATCCTCTTTCCTATAGAGACTCACAAACTTTTTTTTTCCTACAGGAATTGAATCACCGTAGATTGAATCTATTGCAACTATAACAGTCATATACACAAATCAGTGGCGTGGCGTGGGTGTGCTGAAAGATAAACTGTACTTTACGACGTCTGTACAAATCCAAGAGTGGCCTATCAGAAGTGGCATTCACACTCGTGCCTCGCCACTACCGGTACCCAACTCATGAATTTGTACAGACGTCGCAAATTACATCTTACCTTGCTACACACCCACTACACGTCACTGACACAAACCAAACGGCAATTAAATACTTAATATAAACAAACACACGACGTTCACGAATATTAGGACAACACACACGAAAAGTGCTCCTTCGGACGTTTTCTAAACGCTTATTGGCGCAGCCGCTAGTGCGCTCGCCTTCCAAATACACAGAAAGAATGTTTTTGTGGAAGCTACAAAACGTTTTGTTAGTGTAAACCTCACCAATTTTTTTTTTCGTAGTCGTGAGACAATTTTTTCTAGCCACCGAAAAACTTTACTGAGGACAGCAAAAAAAATTGTTGTCATCACAAAAAATGTTGGTAAGGTCCATAATGACAAAATATTTTGTGGTGGCCGTATTTTTTTTGTTAGGTAGGCGACCCGTGTTCTATTACCAACGATGTCGGCACGTATTTCCGCATGTGGTCGGCGAAATTTCTAGGGACGTCATACGTCACTCTTCCTCCCTTTTGTGCGTCCGGCGCCAGTCAATACTCTTCTCATTGAACCCTCCTGTAGCACTGAAAACCTCATTATTAATGCTCTATTTACAGCGATTTTTAAACATTATTTTTATATCCCAAATGAGAGCAGATTATTTTAAACACATCATGTATAGGTGTTTAAAATTGTTTGTACTGTGTAACGCAATTAGTAGAAGTCAATTTTGTAATATAATTCTGTGAATGAATTATATTTTGCTAATTTTGAAAGAAAAATCAGGCTTCATATAAAAATATCAGTTTCTAACACATTTATGTGATCGTTCTACGATACCAGTTCTTATAGTATTTAAAAAATAATATTCGCTAAAACAGCATTAATAGGAATAAAGCTTTGATAAAAAAAAAGTCTTGGTTTCACTAGTTAGTGTTTAGCGGACGGCGGGGGGTACAGTACTGACCAAGCAGAACTCCGACCTGCAGCACGGGTGTTATGTTCGACGCGCGGCACCTCGGCGGAGGAGAGGCGCTGCTAATATTACGCGGGTTGGAGTCACGGCGGCTATTTCGAAAGCCGCGAGGGGAGGAATGCGTCGTGGGTAGGGGGAGGGGGAGATGGGCCTGTCCCTGGCTCTGTGCCGCGCCACGCCAGCGAAGCGCAGGTGGGCGTCGCCCGCATCTACGTCACGACACTGCCCGGATTTGTAGCGTGTCGCAGATTTCACGCCCACTACTTACACCGTGCGTATGAAGTCAGGCCCTAGGTAAAGGTGGATCTGATGTGACCATACATTTCAATCTCGTGAGTTTTTACCCCTTGTGATCTTTTATAATCTCTGGTTTAATTAAAATGCATTTTACAGTATTTTTTAAATAATTGTTATAATTATAATTTGTGACTGCATCCTTACGAGAGCCCAAAATCTTCTCATGTTCAGTGATTTTTTTTCCATTTCTCTCCCAATGATTTTATTAAAGAATTGTTTTTTGAATGGAAAAAAATATAACTTGAGATAATACATTCGAAAAAAAAAATTTCCTGACAAATCTAAAATAATAACAGTTTTTTTGGTTAAGAGTGACATAAAGAATAGTCAGTAAAGTTTTACTTCTTGAAAACCAATATATTTTTAAGTTCCAAGTATTTCGTTCTATGTTACTTGCGTAAGCTTAGCTTAATGTTAGTTAGAGTACTTTATTACAGGTTAGGTCAGCATTTCGATGGATGTAGGTTAAAACTCTCAAAGAAAAGTCTTCATAATTTAATTGTGTTGAGATTGAGTAAAGTTGCGTTGTTTTAGGTTAAACTTGTTCGGGGTTTTAAACATGCTGAGGAATTTTGCACCTGTTTATGACCACCGACGGTAGTTTTATTTATTTTTATATTTTTTTTTCTGGGAGTAAAAAGTTACTTTTCCATTTTTAAGCGAATATGTTGGATATATCTGTTTTAAGTAGTGAAATTCATCAAGGGATGTTTACCGAGGAAGGCGGAAAATATTTATTGGGATAAATATTTGCGGCGGTGTCACCAGTAGCTCTGATAGAGAGACATCAACTTTTCCCAGCCGACCTCAACAATAAATGATGGGAAAATGAAATATCGTGGGTCTCAGATGCAAAACAAAAAGGCGTGGCAAACAATAAATTCCGACATACTCATCCGCCCAATGGCAACGCCCTCCAAGTTTCCCTCTCGTGAAACAGGGACGACCTCGACATAAATCTAACCACTCCTTGCAAACGTTGTATGATAGTGGATATGGAAAGTGCTGTGAAGAAACCCTGTCCTACGAAACACGTTTGCACAATTTGGCAACATCTACAGATTTGGGGGGGGGGGGGTTGCGGAAGCTGAGTGGTTAGACCACTTGCCTCCTACCAAGGCGATCCGGGTTTGATTCCCGGCGGGGGGAATCCCAAATTTTCGCATGTGCAAATCGTTGGTCGGAGGAGTTTCTCGGGGATTTCCCGTTTTGCACGCCCATATCATTCCGGCGCCGCTCCATACTCACATCATGTCACCCCTCATAAACGCTAAAGACCTAGATGTTAAGAGCTGACCAACATCACTCACTCTCTCTACAGAATGGGGGAGGCATTACGAGTGGTTATCGAATAACAATAATTAGCTGTCAACAAATCGACTGTAATTATACTAAGAAAAGGTAATTAAATGAATGTTTGTGTACGAACCTTAAAAATTGGGTACTGTTTCCGTCAAACTCCCGAGAGCTAACTACAGCTCTAAAGTGACAGTTTGTGCGCTGTGGAAAAATTTGGGATGGTAAGTCCCCGTTTATTTCAGCGTCATATGCGGCAGTTACAGTGACATCGGAGCCCTAAGCAATTTCCAGCATCCAGAACTCTGTTCGGCGCATCTTCCCCCAAACACATGATCTCACGTTGCGACGATGCCTTCTACTCCGATCTGTCCGCATGTGACTGGGGTTACGTAAATGAGGAAATGTACTGCTGGAATCACAATAGCACGATGCGAATAAAATAACTTGCTAACAAATCAACGTAAAGGCTCTTCCTGTTCGCGTCGAGGACGCGACAAAGCTGGTAAACGGATATTGATTTTGTGCCCAATGGTTAATGAAACTCGTGGTTTGGTAGTTAAGGGGTATGGAAAGGTAAGATGTCAAGCGAACGCCTGGAATACTCAGTCAATTTTATAGCGCTGGATGGTAGTATGCTTTGATTTCGAATAAAAAAGTAAAATCAGTACTTAAAAAAATAAGGGACTGCAACCACAAAATCCATAAAAATAGAAAAAAGTAATTTTATTATTTTTAGTGCGATAATTTCTATGAATCTATACAACCGAAATTAAAAAATATTTGCGTTTGGATTTTAAAATAATTTAATAGTCCATAAACCAATCACGCAGAGGTTAAGAGTCCTGGATATTATCGTACTTAAAATTGTAAAAATTACAGTTTTCCATTTTGATGGATTTTTTTTCTTTCAGTCCCTTATTTTTCAAAGTGCCCTTTTAAATTTTTTTTTTGCTCGAAAGCAAAACATAATACCACTCAGTGCTATATAAATATACGTCCGTTAATAGCACATCTACTCGGCAAAAAACCCCACCGAATTATGATAAGTAGTTTAGATTTTATCAACGAATGAGTATTTCAGTCGTTCGCTCGACGTCTCGTCTTTCCGTACCACTTTAATTGCACCCTAAAAGAAAAGTGTTGTTGTAGGTACCATATTTGTTTTGAAATAGGGACAACAATCCAGCTTGCTTATCAGTACAATCTGGATTGTTCTTACAGAAATCTAGTCTGTAGAAGTAACAATATGTACGGTTGGAAACATCAAATATAATATTTCATTCGTAGTACGTATTAATAATTCTGAGAACCAGTTGTATGAACAATTCAGGCAGCACCGACATTTAAACTGGACTGTCGTCCCTATTTTACCATAAGTACGGTACATACAGCAAAATGTTTCTTTCAGTGAATTTATTTATTTTACGAGAGATGATTGCTCCGTTATCACTGTATAAGTAACATACATTTTATGCAAATATGTAAATTTAGTTTTATATATGCTAGTGGATATTGATAATAGATTACAAATAAACGGAAAAATAATAAAATAATGTGAACTCCAACGGTTGTCGTAAAAGGTAACTTAGCATTTGTCTTGCGGCAGAGAAACAAGTGTTCGCAATAACGAGAATTTTTAGTCACGTCGCTCCCATCGCGTCGCGTTATTCGCGCTATTGTGATTCCAGTATAAGAGAGCGCCAGAGAGGAGCTGCTATCAGGGAAATGTGGTTGTGAGCGCAATGAAGATGTCTTGTGACAGACCTGACATTTGCTTGTAGGACGAAGGCCGGCAGTCAATTATCCTTACATAGTTTGGCTGCAGAAGAAATTCATTGTGTATTTCTTTTTGTAGTAATTTCGTAACTTGCTGAGGATTTGTACTTCGAAAGGGAGTTTTATGTACAATTCTTTACTTTCATCATTCATACCCAAACAACTGGATTTCATTACCTTTCCTTTGGTGTAATTACAATAAATCTCTGTTCACAACTTTGTGATTAATCAATACTTTAAAACCATCAGTTTTCCTACCCTATCCTGTATGTGATCTGTAAAATTCATGTTTCCTTTCTTGTAGCATTTTAGACATATCAGTCTTCTGTAAACGGCTAAATTTGTCTATTGGCTTCTTGCCAGATCATGCAGAGCCGAGTAAAAACAGGTATATTTCCAGTTCATACGGGCTATTCTCCAAACAATCCCGAAATATTATCAAAGAAAAATCAACTTTCCGTGCATTGAAAAACATGAATTCATGAACCCGTAGCATACGTGAATAAAGAATAACCCGCTAACAAATTCGTAGTAGTTATAAAACACTGTTTCGGCTGTTCCGTTCGTCCACTGTTTCTCGTTAGACACAAGACCTATTTACTTAGTTAATCTAGGTAAAGTAAAACATTAAGGACGTTGGATCCGTAAATATACAAAATTTTATATTTGTGCCAAACACTGTTCAACTTTTACATATCAGATGTGTCATTTCCCAAATAAAAAAAATTGCTCCCATAGTTTTAGCATAATCACCTATCAAAATCATAAAATGGCAGTTGCGGTGTAGCCAAAATAATTTACTTACGTACACAATATAATTTATATTGATACTTAATGACGTGAACTACTTCAAAAGACACTTTTGTAAACACAAAGCGATACATTTTCGTACTTTTTTTACATTTATGAAATTGAGTACATTTTTGCATAACTTTGATTTTTGCCTACTGCGGAAATTTTCAAAACTAACTTTTGTCAAACGTCATAAAATGCATTGATACACTGACTTTCAGTTACTGTAATTTTTAATTCATTAGTTAATAACTTTTTTGATTTTGGCTACACCGCAATGGCTATTTTGTGGCTTAAATAAGTGATTATGCAAAAACTATGAACCCTATTTTTTTTTTTTTTTTGGAAATGTCATGATATCTTATGTGCAAAAGTTGAACAGTGTTTGGCACATATAAAAAAATGAAATTTTACAGAGCCAACGCCCTTAACGCTGGTGAAGACTTATGCTCAGAAAGTTTGTGCTAGATAAATAATGCAGAACAGAACTATCGGCATTCGGGTTACTATCAAACCTGTTCCAAGTGAGAGTTTCTTAATTTTTACAGTGAAGTAAGGATGTGGTTGATATTTTTATTTTGTTGTGATATGAATGAAAATTTCAGGGATAACTACTCGCTTGTCTTGGTTTTTAAAATCATAACAATTAATACAACCCTTCTTATTGTATAGTGTTTCTTGGTGCGTACGGTATACTAAACGTTGTTACTTGTAAGCTACGAAATTATAATTATAGTATTTGTTTTATCTTTACTTAACCTTGGTTTGCATTCAGATGTTATGAGATGTGCTACACATACATTTCATTCGATAAAACTTACACATAAAAAATCGTGTTGAAAAGAATAACGTTATAGAATTTTTTCTCGTAATTGATTAAATTTATTTTTTTTTTTTCGTTGCCAACCATGTAAGTATTTTAGTACGATGAACTTATATATAATTTACATCAATAGCTTCAACAGACAAAAAAACGAGGAATGAATCGATCATGAGCTGAAGTGAGGAATCATCCAGACATTTCCCTAGAGTGATTTCTGGTAACCAATGAAAACCAAAACAAGGATGGCTGGTCATACAGGTAAACCTGCAACCTACAGAATGCCAGGCCTGTTACGTACTTTTTTCCAGCTGACTAGAAGGCTGAGGTTCGATTCCTGGTGTAGTTCTTTCATATTTTCACATGTGAGATGAAGGTGAGTCAGTAGGAATTCCTTGATGGTTCTGAGTCATGCTATCTTTCAGGGCGAACACTATCTAGAGGGCTCGCGTTTGCTAACTGCATCCTTTGATAGTATATTTGTGGTGTCTTCGAATCTACAGCCATTTATAAACACTAACAGCACGAATTAATCCTTCAAACCAGGGTGGATATGCAAATAAATGAGGAACTGACATTCTATGTCACGCCCGTCAACTGTACAAGAATAGAGAAAATGGGATGTCCTCTTGAATATCTGTCATGTTGCCGGCACGTGAAAATCGGGACACTTCGACGGGAATTAAACCCTTAGCGATGTAGCAGGGGAGTGGTCCTACCACTACATTGTAAACATTATTTTACAAAAAATTAGGAACAAGTGACCAAAAATTGTTTGTCTTACTACAATTACATTGTAGTGTTTGCGAATAATACTTGTTATTACTTGGGCGTCACCAGGATTTTGTCTAAATTTTTTTAGGGGGAGGGGATCATAGGAAATCGTATGAAACTATATTTAATTATATGATTTTTTTTTAAACAAAATACGATACCAAAACCATCTTTGTACTTAAAAAGACATAAAGAAAGGTGATGCATGCAAAAGGTTGTTTGATATAAATTGGCGAATTTGTCATTTATCATCAGCTTTATACGCCTCAGAACATTAAAAAAAAAAAAAACACGGGGGTAAGGGTTCCTCTGCAATGCCTTCCCCCCTCTTTTTTTTCTCCTTGCTGACTGCGATGTTTTAATACACGAATCCATCAGAAATTATATATTTACAAACAATTTCTATGTATTGACGAAAATGTCGTACAATTGCACATACGTTTTGTAAATTTCTTATGAATTTACAGCATTTCTTAAATTATTTGGCAAACATTCGATTTCATATTTTTTTTTCAACTATAAATATTTACATTTTACTTATGGTAACTATTTTCTTGGTTTTGGGGTTGAGTCGCGTCTGTGTTGCTTATTGGACAACGTTTCAGCAATCCTTGCAGCTGCCATCTGCAGGTCGATGCTCAGTCTGTTCCTGCACGTCAATTATCGGTCTGATCCTGCATCGACCTGAAGATGGCGGCTGCAAGGACTGCCGAAACGTTGTCTAAGAAGCAACACAAGACCAGTCCCAAAAGCCAAGAAAATGACGACGATGGCCGCGAATGCCTGCAATCTATGTTATGATAACTAACTTTAAAATTACTGGCTAATAGTTTCCGAACATTTTTTTTAAATCAAACAAGCTAGACAGTGTGAACTACCGTAGCCTAACAATTGCAACTGTTACATGTTGAGCATGCTAGAAGCGGCCTTCTCGTTTATTGAGAGATTAAAGGCTAAATTGGACACAAGCATTTACACAATATTAAACACAAGAGTTAACCTACGTGTGCTTCAGTCTGACCAGTTATAATCGCACACAGAGATAAGCACATACACGAGGTATGTTTTAGTATTTGAAAAAGTTGGATGTGGTTCAACTGTTATTTAATACAACTATTGTGTGCAAGGTTTGGCCAATCAGAAGCTCTGAAAGCGGTACTAGAGAGACTAAATTAGCAGAGCGTAAAAAGCTTGTGGTTGCCGATATTTGGAATGACACAACTGCGACAGCAGAAACAATACGTTTGATTGTTGTTGCATTTAAAAACTTAATCGTTTTATTAATTTTTCTACATGTCACTAACTGCATCAACTCAACTACATGGAAATGCCACGTACCTTGCGCGGCTACACAACGATCCCAGAGTAGAGCAACCACAGTGCTATCAGGAGAACCAGCAGTATGATGTATGTCGTGAAGATGTTCCCCGCCTCTGTCTTCGCCGTAGGTATGCTGAACGTTCCTGCAACATTAATCCTATTTTGTCCAAAAAAATTCACCATAATTATACACTCGTTAAATCCCCACAATTATAGGTCGTTCGTAATAAAGTGAGCACAAAAAAATTAACCGTTGAAAAATACCACTAGCCGTTACCGCATATAATTCAAGATTTACTCTTAGTTGCCTTACTATTTGTATGGTTGGCAGCGAAATAACGCAATATAGTTCCATGAATTTTCCTGTTTAAATACAACCATACTTAAAAAAAAGAGACAGAAATCGACATAATTGTGTTTTATATACATTATTAACGATTTTGCATAAAACTGTATAGATTTCTACTGATTGAACAATTAATTTTACACGCGCAAACATCAAGTGACGTGTCCAGAGAGGTTAGACATTTCCCTTCGTCAGCCGTTACGCGCGGAAAGATACGAATTGGCTGAAAATAGAACTTTAGCAGGACTTTTATGAGTGCTTACTTTATTCCGAACCGCATATACGCGTGGGTTCATCTGTTTTACCATTAAATATTTGTCTAATTGTAATATTTTACCGTATTCTATCCGTAATTTTATTGGTATTCAGTTGGGTTATATGTAATAATTTCTTCAAATTTAATTTGTGGTATTCTGTGAATTTTATATGTTTATGTTTTATTTTGGTTATGATTAGAGACGATTTGTTCCAACGTACCCTTGAAAACGCTGCAGCATGTACGATTGTATGATACACGTCTGACACAATGTAAATGTCTGCAGTAAGGCACTATGAAGACTGAGTATGCTCGTCCGGCATTTTCGGTCGTTCTACTGCTAGCCCGGCGAATACATGATTCGAGCGCACAGGAAACATTTAAACTAAACTTTTCATTAATAAAAAACCACTGAGTCAAATGTCATCAAAAATTTTATAATACAAATATAGACTGTCCTGCCAATGATGGTTAAGTTTCCGTACGTAAATAATGTAATTGAAAAAAAAAATACTCAAGCAATGTCCTGTGTACTGTCTAGAGGGAAATGCAGGGCAATGTGTATAAATAGATGGGGGGTACCGGTGGGTGAAAGAAAGAGAAAACTCTAAATTTAATTTGTATGCCCCACTCGAAAAGTTCCGCGACACCCAGTTATTTTGGCGGCAGGTAGAAGAAAAATATTTCAGGCGCGAGCGGTCTAGATCAGTGTCCCCGTCTATAGGTTTACTCTTGCTTCACCCACACAACATAATGTTAATACTAAATCTGAATTTGTTACAAGAACTTTTAATTTTTGTGTAAACATGAAATTGTAATTTAACAACATGTATTTACAATTTGTGAATTTTTGCTGGCAGATTGATTACTCAAAGTACGTTATAGACTTATTTTGTACTGCATGTTTTATATTTGCTCTGGTTATGGTAAATAACATATTTACTTTTTTTTACTTGACCATTTACGTACTTTTAACGCGTTTAATTAAAATTTACAACATGAAATTAACTGTACAGAAAACACGTTTTGTTTACAAAGACACTACAAACAATAGAACTATTTGTTACGCTATGCAAAAATTTTGAAATTTTTAACGGGCCGTGTTTTGTACAGTTACGAACGTAAATTAAGACAATGGTTGGACATAACATAGTAAATTGCCATTGACAACAATTTTTGTGTTCAATATATCTTCACAATTCATAAGTTTCTTTACAAGTTATAGGCCAATTACACATACAAGATGTTTAGTATTTATAATAATTTCTTGAGACCTTACAAAGCTATATAGTTGAAAACTGTTCTTTGCGTGATTACTTTTATCTACAATAGTTTTATGCTGGAAATACTACTTTTTCTTTCAACCCAGAAAAAACCTCTGTGAATGTTTCAATTGTTTTACCGAAACTAAGGGTAGCAAAAAATGCTAATAATCAACATATGGAAATGTTCTTTTTTAAAAATTATGACATAAGCATTGTTTCCCCAAAACTTCTTATACATAGTAGGCAAAGCTAGATAAAGTATTAACTTATTTTCCTATAGAATGCATTTATATGTTATGGATTACATATTAAATTTAATTCTTAGTTCATAAGCGATGACTCACGTAATATTATACATCATATTGACAACTAGTGACACAATTTACACCGAAACTAAGTAAATATATTTACATATATGCAGTCGAACTAGTTAAATAATTGAATCGTGCACTGTCGAACGTTACCGTGTCCAAAATTATAAATTTCAAAATATTATATATTAAAAAAAAAACAAGCTTATAATAGCCCTTCTTCTGAATCTTGTATATTTATTTATATCCCAATGATAATGTTACACACTGATAACACGTTTGATTGGAAGGTACGCGAAATTCATGTTGAAAAAGTTAATGTATGGATAGGCTTGACTTATTCTCAATAACGGTAGATTCAATTTTATTTGCGTGTTTTATTGTTGCGAGCAAGGTCTGCAAGACTTTCAACAGGAAAGCGACAAAAATTGTATACCTTTCTTCATTCTGAACATGAATTGCCATGTATATGAATTTTTCTTTGCGATTCTCAAATTCTGCTACATCCATATGTTTTGTCTTATGTTATACCATATGTTATGTCATTGTTATGCTATATGTTAAGTCATATGTTATGTCTTATGTTATGCCATATGTTAAGTCATATGTTATCATGTCACATTGTCCATCTTGTTTTCAGCAGTCACTTGTTTGTTGAGAGAACTTTTTCCCGCAAAACAAAAGTGTTAAAATTTTTTTTTTTAATTTCAGCAATTTAGAACATATACTTGTACTTAATCTACGATATTATTTTCTATAAAATTTGCATCATTACGCTGCAAAAATGTTCTGTTCATTCTGTAAAACACTTCACATTAAAACATCGAATTCGTTAAGTCGCGGTTAGGTTTTTCAGGCAACATACTCAATTGTATGCCTTATGTTGCTCTTTAAATACTTTACTTAAACAATAATTTCACAACAGGAGCACAAATACAGAAGGGGGAGGGTAATTATTTTAATAATTGTATTATCTGTACGAGATATCGTTTTTATTTTGTAGGCATATAGTGTGACTATTTTTCGCTGTAACTAAAAATTTTTTAGCTTTAATAGTTTTTGAGCATATTAAAATCAAAATTTGCAAATTTTTTTCTGCAATACAGGAAAAATAACTAAGTTGCCGAAATGAAGAAAATCCCACTGAAGAAAAGTATCACAAGCTACAAAAATACATGCTTACAAACAACATTGACTTTTTGGAATTTAAAATTTGTGAAATTAAAATAAGAATTCGTTAATTTTTAAAAAATTATTTAAGAAATACAAATACTAATCAATGTGAATGTGGTTTTTATACAAGTCATGTCATAGTCCATGGCACTGTTCTTCGGTGTGAATTTTTTCATTTTGGGTAAGTTGATTGATTTTCCTTTCTTGCATATAACCGTTTTACGCAAATTTGTACTTAAAACATGCTATTACAAAAAAAACTATGAAAGCTAAAAAAATTCATTACAGTAAAAAATAGTTGCAACGTATGCCAATAAAACAAACCACCCCACGTATAAATAAATGTTTTTTTAGAACCCCCTTCTTAAAGATAAAACCAGAACAGCAGTACGTATGTTCCCTTTTGAGAATTTTAATTTTTGTCCCCTATTTCACCGCCATTGTACATAGGCCATACGCGATTTGTAATATCAAACGTTGTTTTTTGCACATTAATGATAACCTACACATGTTGATGCATCTGAAAATAAAAAATTAAAAATAATACGGAAAGTACTGAGTTTCGAAATACTCTCTATCAGTAACACGCCTGCAATATTGCAACCAAATTGCCATTTGTGTACTATCAGGCGGGAATTTAAACAACGAAACCCGCAGCCATGCTATTTGTACAATCTGGTGTCGGACGTCAAACTAATGTTTGCAAGCAAGGCAAAGCCACTAAACCACTCACAATACTATTCTATACACTGCTGAGTTAGGAACATCAGTACTATAACTTAATCGACTTTTTGGGAAGTGCTTCGATAATAATCTCTCTGCGATAAAATGAAAAAATTGTCTTGGTGTAAGTATCCAATGTATCGCACCAGGTGCGAAATTATCGGGAGAGGGGGGAGACATTTCCCCTCAATAAAGAAGGGTTTTTTATTGTAATATAAAATATATTTTTGCTAGGAATAGTTCTAGGGATCAATTTAATCACACAAACTAGGCACAGTAAACACATTTAAAATGAAGTAAGGTGGTTCATATAAATATTCAACGCCTTTCTCATCAATCTCATGTATGCATTTATAGACTGCTTCGTTCGTAGAGACGACTTTCCTTGAGTCAGTAAAATTTATAAAAACAGTAAATATTTTCCCGTTGGAAAGAATAACATTCTCAATGCAGTATGGATACATATTTACTCACGGAGACCGTGTGACTACCGCTGCCACTATCACAACTGCCTCGTCATATCAGTTAGATTGCGGGTAATACTAGTAGTATAATACCGCTGTTATACAATTCAAGGGCATCAATGGCTTGTCGAGGAGAATCCAAACAAATATTGATACGTTAATAGTGTACTTCCCTCTGCATTCTATGACCAAGACACACCACCAATTATTGAACCTTCAATATAATGCTGGATATTCAATGCAAAGCCACACGTCCGGAAGTGGGGGAGATGCAAACGGGGCCAAGAACCCCTCGAAATGTTTGAACTTACACTATATAGAATAGTTAATTAGTGTCCAGATCCCTTTACCTTGCGGAAACTGCTAAAATAGTACCATTTGGCACCTTAAAATTTTAATTTTTCCATGATAAGGCCCCGGACCCCTCTGCGCGATTTATAGTGTGGGGAATAGGTGTCATAACATTCACAAAATCGGGATCACTTAACATTTTTATTGGTGTATAAAAATGCATGATTACTATATATTAATGTCACGTATACGTAACCTATAAATTAAGCTTATAAAACCAAATTTAAACTTTATGAAATTAACCCTTGAGGTTTGGACCCCTTTCGTAAAAAGTGTGTGCTCCTCATCCCAAACCAAAAAGACGAAAGCCTCCACATTCAGATAGAGAGAAAGAAAAACGTAAAGCGAGAATGATTTTTTTTTCATTTCACTTGTTTTCAAAATACGTATATACGCATCGCATAATTATTTCTGAATGTTTCAGTAAAATAAAATACCCATAAAAATAAGTGAACATTATTTGCTGTGATAATTCATTGCATATTGACAATTAAGTATAGGATGAAATAATTTTTACCATAATAATTAACAAAAATTACAGCAAGTAAAGACGTAAATAGTAAAAAAAAACAGTTTTTTCAGATTTCTGTAATTATCATCAATATTTAGCGAATGCATGTAATAATGTAGCCTACTGTGATTTCAGGATTGTTAAAAGTCATGAAAATACTGAAGTAATGAAAGTTATTTCAGTGATTTAAATTATTTCATTAGCAATTTACGTTTGCATACAGGTACCGAATATTTTTAAAACTGCACCATGTAATATTCAGGTACCTCCTGGTATTTAAATACTGATTTGCAGTGGGCAAGGCTCCAGCAGGTAGTTTAACTGTGTGGTTACAGAAATTTTCACTGAAATCATTTTATATGAAACAATCCCAATTTAAACCAGCTAACCAGCTATTATAAATAGGACCTTTACGTATGAATAGGGCTTAAATAGAAAAAATTTGTGCCTTGAAACACGAAATTTTCTCCGAATCCCAACTCCCCTCTCCCGCTCTATTTTGTGGGTCTAGTGTTCCTCAACAACTATATCAACTACAGAAAAGAATTCGAAGCATATTGACTCACTATAAAATTACTACATGCCCTCACTAACCATTATATAAAACTGTTGTTATAAAAATTATCACTTATAATTTTAAAGTAATATTTGCAATGAAGCTCATATCCTATTGCAGTGAATTTTATCAACAATATTTCAATGCAAAAAGACACAAAACTAAACATCAACAAGTAGATCTATACAGAACTAATCAGCCTACTTTCCTGTAGTGTATATTTTGATAACAGAAATGTTTGCTCAAGGGCTGTAGGGGGATGAGTTATCCTAGGGTTTTAGAACACACAGAAAAGAATGCCAACGAAAGCAATGTGATGAAAAACTCAAAAATTAGTAAACATACTGCAACATTTAAATTTTGTGTA